>RQIL01015309.1:0-10820 GCA_003951145.1 Jimgerdemannia lactiflua | reverse complement strand
TAACTATCTATGACATTGAAGATGTCCTCATACCATACTTGTAGCCTCTTCTCAATTCCACCCTATCCCACTCCTACCACTACTCACCCCCCAATCCCTACTCTTACAAATACAACTTCCCCACCCTCAACTCATACCCTCCCCTCACTCTTTTCATATATGGCCTCCACTAATTTCCAATGGCAACCCCTCTGTGGGCCCCACCCTTTCTGCCACCCTGAGAGTAAGTCAACTAGTAGACCCTTCCACCTCACCACCTTCTCCTCCTTTGGCATCAGCCTGCTCTCCTCAAATACTGCCTGCAAGTGACCCATAAGCCCCAGTGTGAGCCATTCATCTCCAATACTCCCCAGCATTCTCTCTAACATCTCCCAGTGACTAATCCTCTGACTCCTGTAGCACCCATCTACCCTATCCCCCACTACCTCTCAGAACCCATCCAGCACCTCACACTCTCCAAGCCAGTGTTCTGGGGTCTGTACCACCCCCCCCTCCTGCTCTACTCCTTGATACTCCTCACACTCAAAGGTCTCCCCCAGGACCAGATGTCCTGACCAGAAGTTCAACATCATATTTTGCCTTAGCACTCTCTACCACACCACCCAAAACTTGGAAGGTAGCCACTTCTTCATCTCCATACCCCAGGTCCATAGTCCTCTTCAGTCCCACTCTTTGCCAATCCCCACTTACTGCTATCTTTCTGGCCAAAGGTCCTGCCCTGGGGTACCCTGACTTTCCACCCCATCACCTAAATCAAAGTCCATCACCGGCACTCCACCTAGCAGCAGTCTATGCTACTGCCACCCTCCTCCCCCCTGCTGCTCTGCCACAGCATTGCCCTCCCACCTAATGCCAATTTTATGTACTCCCTCAGCCACCCCTAACCAGAACCCCCTATACTGGAGTGTTCTGCTCTCTCCCCTGTCCACCAATGTTGAAAGATCTCCAGAAGACCCCCAGGGGGCAAACCTCACCTCTCACACCTTCTGCATCAGTGGGACAGATCCACCCTCTTTCAGCATTGCTGCCCTCTTCAACCACCAGGCACATAGGCAATGCAGACACTTGGGAAAATCCACCAGACCCAGGCCCCCCCTCTCCACTGGCATTGCCAAGACCTCCCACTTGATCTGACTTCTGCAGCCTGCCCAGATCCACTCTTTTGCCAGTTTCAGCAGCCTCTTGACCACTCATGCTGGAAAGTCCAAATGGTATGCCAAATACCACAGCTTTGGCATCCAGTAAACATTCAAAATAGTCACCCTACCAGCCAGAGAGATATGTCAAACTCCCCTGCTCCTCAGCACATCTCCCCACACTCCCACCTTGGCCTCCCACCAGGCCTTGGGCAGGGCCGACCCATATACTGAGAGAAAGATCCCCAGATACTGCACTGCCTCCCCAGGGGGGACAATTGTTCCAATAATGTCCCCTCTAACCAGACCATTCCCTAAGACCATTGTTTCGCAGTTGTGCCAGTTCAGATTCTGTCCAGAGCACTGTCCATACTATCCTACAGCCTCCTTAAGCTCTGCTACATCTGCAATGGTACCCAGACCCACTACTATATTGTCCACAAAGGCCCCCACTTTCCAATTCACACTCAGCACAGTTAGCCCTTCAACTCTCCTCCTGATTCTGTCCAGCAATGGCTCCAAGGACAGAGTATATAGAATGGGTGACAGGGGGTCCCCCTGGGGAATCCCCTGCCCAAGGGGGAAGGCAACTTCCCTGTGTCCATTTACTATGATTGCTGCCTGACTCCCCTCCAGAAGTTGGACAATTGTGTTCCCCAGCTCCTCTTGAATCCCAATCCTCACCAGTATCTTCCTCAGCCAAACTCTCCACACCCTATTATAGACTTTCTCTTGGTCCAAGAAAACCAACCTGCCATCTACCCCAGCAGTCCTTACCTCTTTAATAACTCCATGCACCCAAGCTGTGCTATCTCTAATCAATCTTCCCCCAATAAAGCCTCGCTGCTCTTCCCCCAGGACCTGCTGAACCACTACTTGCAATCTCACCACCAATACCTTTGTGACTTACTTTCTGTCCATATCCAGGAGCATGATTGGCTGCCAATTCTTCCAGTCCTCCCTCTGTCTCTTATCCTTATAAAGAAGTACCACCAACTCCAACTTCTGACCACCTAGCCAAGCCCTGGACTCAATTACCTCATCACAGATATCTCTCATTTCCTGGCACACCTCCTCCACCTTCACCATCTTCTTTCAGAAGTCCTATGGCAGCCCATCCTCTCCAGGGGCAGTCCCCGACTTAGTAGCTGACAGAACCTGCAGAATCTTCTCCTCCCTCACCAGTCTTGTCAGTTCTCCAAGCCCCTCCACCTCCAGGGGGCACCAGTCTTCCAAGCATTTCGCAATGGCCTCACTGTCCACTCCTCTTTCCTCCTCACTCCACAATCTCCCCAAAAGACTCTTAAGCTTCCCAAGGATGCCCTGGACCCTAGTCACCAAGCAACCATCCCCTTCAATGATCCCCTCCAACCTCTGCTTCACTCTCCTTGCTCTCAGCAGCCTAGAGAGGTACTTGGTTGACCTCTCTCCTTCCTCCAGCCCCTGCCACCTAAGCCTTACCACCATGCCCTATATATGGCTCTCTTCTTCTATCCTCCAGACTCCCTTCAGCTCCTCAATCTCCATCCTCACTTATGCCTCCTGCCAATCCTCCTCCTCCTCCTCACCTCTATGCTCCTTCAACTCCAACCACTGCCATAATAGCTGCTCCATCCGACAGGATGCCCTCTTCCCCTTCATCTGCTGAAGTCTTCCTCTCTGCTTACCAGCCTTCCCCCAGTAGATTCTTGCTGCTTCCTTCAGCTTCACCCACCAGAGTCCCACTGGGGCTCCCTCCTCCCTACATATAATTATATTAGACACCACCTCCCCCTCCCAGCATTCCCACAAGGCCCCATTTGCCAACAGAGCACAATTGAGCTGCTAATGTCCAGGCTCCTCCCCACTGCCCCCAAATTTCCCCTGCCCTAGCACCCCCCAATGGTCCAACCAGGTACACCAGATGACTCCAAGTTCCCACCAAATATCTTCTCCCCAGCAATCAGCTGAAAGCACCCAATCAATCCTTGTCTCAAGTCCATCAATCCAATGGGTGAACACCTTATCTACTCTCTACTTGGTCCTCCCCACATCACTCAGCACACTCAGCCTCTCAATCTCCTCCCACCTACCCAGCCCACCACTGTGACCAGCTACTCCAGCTCCTCCATCAGACTGATCCAGGGTAGCATTCCACATCATATTGAAATCCACTCCCAGAATATCCACCCCAGCCTTTATCAATGATCTCTCTTTTAGCAGCCCTTCCAACCAGTCCACTCTCTCACCCCAGACTACTGGACAGTAATATGATCCCACTACTATTGGGCCTCACCCTGGCCTCCTCCACATTCCTCAGACTAGATGATCACCCCATCCCCCAAAGTCCACCAGTTCTCTTTTTCTCCTGCATATCAAAATCCCAGCACTTCCACACTATTCTGCCACTCCACCCCATTCCCTAGTCCAATTCAGCCTATCCTCCTCCTCTTCACATCTCACATCCTGTAGCAGAAAAAGATCTGCCTCCAAGCCATATAACAATTCAAACTTGTTCTGACATCACCTCATACCCCACAGCCCATTGATATTCAAAGACAAAATGTTAGTTATACTGTTCATAAGAAAGAATGTTTGTAGATATTATTGCATTCCCAGCTCCTTCAAACTTCCAGCTCAATGTCCATCCTAGACAGGTCCAAGAGACACTCTGCTTCCACCTCATCCTCCTCAATCTTGTTCCTTGCCAATGCAGCCACAACCTTCCTAGCATCTTCATCATATTTCTTCTCCACTTCTTCCCTGTAGTCTTCACAGACTGACCACCACAATTTAGCTCTATCTTTCATCACTCAACAGTCTTCCATCACTCACCCAGTCTCCTCCCTCAACTTGGCTTCCCTCTTTGTATCTATCTCATACCCCTTCTCTGCCAACAAGATTGCCATTACCTCCATCAATAGTTTGTCTACCACTCCCCTTCCTGCCAGAATTTCCTACCACTCTGCCCCCTCCAGGACCCAGAAATCCACCTCTGCAAGTTTGTCCACCACCAGATCATTGAGAGTGGCCAGTAGCCATCCTGCTCCCCCAATATGACCAGCACCTGGAGTCATGGGCCTCTTGCTCTCCTTGGGCCCACCATTGCTCTCAGTCTCCTATCCCTCAGCTACACCAGAATGCTCTCTCTCCACCCCAATCACCAATCCTCTAAGTATGATATCTGGAACTCCAAAACTCACATGCTGTGTCCTCTTCATCACCACATCCTCCCTCTCAGCCTCTCACCCCAGAACACTAACTGTGGTCTCTCCTGTACCACCCTGGCCTCTCTCCTCCTCATCCAGATCACTGAAGAACTCAGGCTAAACATCTTCCACAACCTTCTTCTACCAGGGAGCATGCTGCAAGATCTCCAGGCCACCAGTGAACCCCAGCAGAGGCACTTTCCCAGCACTTGCTTCTCCTTAAAGCTCACTAGTATATCCTTCTGCATCTGCCTCCACTGCTCCCTTTCCCATGCCTTTTTATCCACTCACACCTTTCTGCCATCAATCTTCTCCACTACTGTCACATCCTCAAAGACCTCCCAGGCCTCTGCCCTCTACTCCACAGCCCCTTCCAGCTCTCACAACACTACCAGTAGATCCTCTTCTTCCTCCTTAGTCCCCCTCACCCTTGACACCTTATACTCAACTGGGTCCCACTTCAACACCCTCAGCCAATCACTTGCCTTCCCTGTTGCCTCCTTTCCAGTCACCCTCAGTCTCACCTCCACATCTCCTGTCCTGAATGTCATCCCCTCCCACATCTGAAAGCCAATATCTACCACATCCCCATACTCCTTCATCATCTCACTGACCCTGCCCCTTATCTCCTCCACTGACACCATAGGGACCCCCTTGACCACTAGGTGTACCACTCTAGGGCCCCAGCATAAGCACCTTGACATTGGAACCACAACCTCATCTACAGTGATCCCCTTCGACAGAGCCTCCACTAGATATTTCTCCATCACAAATCCAACCTCAACTCCCTCCAGCCCCTTCAGGAACTTCACTGATGCCACATCTACCAGCTGCTTTCCCAGGAGTCCCAAAACTATCTTTGCTGTCACGGCTAGGCCCCAGAAACTCACCATGTCTGCAAATTCAGAGATTGACTTCTTGAGTAACAGTACTACCACCAGGCTCACTACACCATCTGACAGATCATCCCTATGCACCAGCCCTGATCCCCCCTGGCTCTCCTTGCCACCATCAGCAGTCACATCTGGATTTTTTTCCAGATTGGCTGTCACACCTCCATAAGCAGTCCCAGCCCCTATGCCAGTCACACCCCCCCAGTCCCCATCTTCCCTCTCCCAGAGAGCACTCCTTCAGTACTTCTATACTTCCCCTTTTCCTTCCCCACTATCTTCCATCCTTCAGTCCTCTCTCCCTCTCTGCTATTCTAAACAGCCACCACAAAACTCACTGCCCCACCATCCCCTGCCTTCTTAATTGACTCCTGTCCTCTCTCTGCTCCTCCACCCATCAACCATCCAAAGAACCCCATCCCCAAGCCTATCCCTCCCTTGCCATACTGCCATTTGAAGGCCAGCCCATCTCCCACATCAGTATGCTTGCCAGAACTCTGTTTAGTTACTATCGCCCTAAGAGTTTTCTCCAAGAAATGATAAAAAGTATATTGAAAGTGTGTGTGGAAATTTGTATAATGTGAAAGTTACCAGAGAGAGATCATTTGCCCTCCCTAGCTCCTCAGCACATCTCCCCACACTCCCACCTTGGCCTCTCACCAGGCCTTGGGCAGGACCAACCCATACACTGAGAGAAAGATCCCCAGATACCACACTGCCTCCCCAGGGGAGACAATTGTTCCAATAATGTCCCCTCCAACCAGACCATTCCCTAAGACTATTGTTTTGCACTTGTGCCAGTTCAGCTTCTGCCCCAAGCACTGTTCATACCATCCTACAGCCTTCTTAAGCTCTGTCACATCCACAATGGTACCCAGGCCCACCACCATATCATCTGCAAAGGCTCCTACTTTCCAATTCACACCCAGCACAGTTAGCCCTTCAACTCTCCTCCTGATTCTGTCCAGCAATGGCTCCAAGGACGGAGCATACAGAATGGGTAACAGGGGGTCCCCCTGGGAAACCCCCCACCCAAGGGGGAAGGTGGCTCCCCTGTGTCCATTCACTATGATTGCTGCCTGACTCCCCTCCAGAAGTTGGACAATTTCATTTCCCAGCTCCTCTGGAATCCCAATCCTTGCCAGTATCTTCCTCAGCCAAACTCTCCACACCCTATCATAGACTTTCTCTTAGTCCAAGAAAACCAACCTGCCATCCACTCCAGTAGCCCTTACCCCTTCAAAAACCCCATACACTCAAGCTGTACTATCTCTAATCAATCTTCCCTCAACAAAGTCTCACTGCTCTTCCCACAGGACCTGCTGTACCACTACTTGCAGTCTTGCCACCAATACCTTTATGACTAACTTTCTGTCTATATCCAGAAGCATGATTGACTGCCAATTCTTCTAGTTCTCCCTCTGTCTCTTATCCTTAAAAAGAAGTACCACCAACCCCAACTTCTGACCACTTAGCCAAGCCCCAGACTTAATTACCTCATCACACATATCTCTCATTTTCTGGCACACCCCCTCCACCTTCACCATCTTCTTCCAGAAGTTCTATGGCAGCCCATCCTCTCCAGGGGCAGTTCCCGACTTAGTAGCTGCCAGGACCTGCAGAATCTCCTCCTCCCTCACCAGTCTTGTCAGTTCCCCAAGCCCTTCTACCTCTGGGGGGCACCAGTCTTCCAAGCATTTCACAATAGCCTCACTGTCTGTTCCTCCTTCCTCCTCACTCCACAACTTCCCCTAACTACTCTTAAGTTCCCCAAGGATGCCCTTGCCCCCAGTTACCAAGCACCCATCCCCTCCAATGATCCCCTCCCATCTTTACTTCACTCTCCTCACTCTCCTCACTCTCAGCAGCCTAGAGAGGTACTTAGTCGGCCTCTCTCCTTCCTCCAGCCCCTGCCACCTAAGCCTCACCACTATGCCCTGTACATGGCTCTCTTCTTCCATCCTCCAGACTCTCTTCAGCTCCTCAATCTCCCTCCTCACTCATGCTTTCCACCAATTCTCCTCCTCCTCCTCATCTCTATGCCCCTTCGACTCTGACCACTGCCATAATAGCTGCTCCATTTGATGGGATGCCCACTTCCCCTTCATCTGCTAAAGCCTTCTTCTCTGCTTACCAGCCTTACCCCAGTACATCCTTGCCACTTCCTTCAGCTTTACCCACTGAAGTCCCACTGGGGCTCCCTTCTCCCTCCATCTAATCATGCTAGACACCACCTCTCCCTCCCAGCTTTCCCATAGGGCCCCATCTACTAACAGAGCACAATTGAGCCACCAATGTCCAGGCCCCTCCCCACTGCCCCCAAAGTTCCCCTGCCCTAGCACTCCCCAATGGTCTGACCAGGAGCACTAGACTACTCCAAGTTCCCATCAAACATCTTCTCCCCAGCAATCAGCTGAAAGCACCCAATTGATCCTTGTTTCAAGCCCATCAACCCAATGGGTGAAAACCTTATCTACTCTCTACTTGGTCCTCCCAATATCACCCAGCACACTCAGCCTCTCAATCTCCTCCCTTCTACCCAGCCCACCACTGCAACCAGCTACTCCAGCCCCTCCATCAGACTAATCCAGGGTGGCATCCTACACTATATTGAAATCCCCTCCCAGAATATCCACCCCAGCCTCCATCAAAGATCTCTCTTCTAGCAGCCCTTCCAACCAGTCTACTCTCTCACCCTGGACTGCTGGACAGTAACAAGATCCCACTAGTATTGGGCCCTACCCTGGCCTCCTCCACAATCCCCAGACTAGATAATTACTCTATCCCCCAATGTCCACCAGTTCCCCTCTACCCCTGCATATCAAAATCCCAACACTTCCACACCATTCAGCCACTCCACCCCATTCCCTAGGCCAATTCAGCCTATCCTCCTCCTCTTCACATCTTACATTCTGTAGCAGAAAAAGATCCACCTCCAAGCCATGTAACTATTCAAACATGTTCCAACATCACCTCACACCCTGCAGCCCATTGATATTCAAAGACAAAATGTTAGTTGTACTATTCATAGAGAAGAATGTTTGTAGATATTGCTGCATTCTCAGCTCCTTCAAACTTCCAGCTCAATGTCCATCCTAGACAGGTCTAAGAGATACTCTGCTTCTACCTCATTCTCCTCAATCTCATTCCTTGCCAATGCAGCTGCAATATTCTTAGTATCTTCATCAACTTTCTCCTCCACTTCTTCTCTGTAGTCTTCACAGACTGACCACCACAATTCAGCTCCATCCTTTGTCACCCAACAGTCTTCCACTACTTGCCCAGCCTCCCCCCTCAACTTGGCTTCCCTCTTTACATCTACCTCATACCCCTCCTCTCCCAATAAGATTGCCATCACCTCCATCAATAGTTTGTCCACCACTCCCCTTTCCACCAGAATTTCCTGCCACTCTGCCCCCTCTATGACCTGGAAATCCACCTCTGCAAGTTCATCCACTGCCAGATCATTGAGAGTGGCCAGTTGCCATCCCACTCTCCCAATATGACCAGTACCTGGGGTCATGGGCCTCTTGCTCTCCTTGGGCCCACTATTGCCCTCAGTCTTCTCTCTCTCAGCTATACCAGAATTCTATCCCTTCACCCCAACCACCAATTCTCCAAGTGTGACATCTGGAACTCCAAAACTCAAATACTGTGTCCCCTTTATCATGACATCCTCTCTCTCAGCCTCTTGCCCTGGAATGCTAACTATGGTCTCTTCTATTCCACCCTGGCCTCTCTCCTCCTCATCCAGATCACTGAAGAACCTAGGCTCATCTTCTCCAACAATCTTCTTCTGCCAGGAGGTATGCTGTGAGATCTCCAGGCCACCAGTAAACCCTGGTGGAGGCACTATCCCAGCACTTGTCTTCTTCTTAAAGCTTACCAGTAGATCCTTCTGCATCTGCCTCCCCTGCTCCCTTTCCCATACCATTTTATCCACTTGCACCTTTCTGCCATCAATCTCCTCCACTACTGTCACATCCTCAAAGGCCTCCCAGGCCTTTGCCCTCTGCTCCACAGCTCCTTCCAGCTCCCACAATGCTGTCAGTAGAACCTCTTCCTCCTCCTCAGTCCCCCTTACCCTCAATACCTTGC
Organism: Jimgerdemannia lactiflua; assembly: GCA_003951145.1. Classification (NCBI taxonomy): domain Eukaryota; kingdom Fungi; phylum Mucoromycota; class Endogonomycetes; order Endogonales; family Endogonaceae; genus Jimgerdemannia; species Jimgerdemannia lactiflua. The sequence goes on along the minus strand of RQIL01015309.1, from coordinate 1,508 downwards.
TCTTAACTGGGTCCCACTTCAATGCCCTTGGCCAGTCACTTGCCTTCTCTGTTGCCTCCTTCCCAGCCACCCTCAGTCTCACCTCCACATCTCCTGTCCTGAATGTCATCCCCTCACATATCTGAAAGCTAATATCCACTACATCCCTATACTCCTTCATCACCTTACTGACCCTGCCCCTCATCTCCTCCACTGATACTATAGAGACCCCCTTGACTACTAGGTGCACCACTCTAGGGTCCCAGTGCAAGCACCTTGACATTAGAACTACAACCTCGCCCACAGTGATCCCCTTTGACAGAGCCTCTACCAGATGTTTCTCCTCTACAAATCCAATCTCAACTCCCTCCAGCCCCTTCAGGAACTTTACTGATACCACATCTACCAGCTGCTTTCCCAGGAGCCCCAAAACTATCTTCACTGTCACTGCTAGGCCCCAGAAGCTCACCATGATTGCAAATTTAAAGATTGACTTCTTGAGTAATGGTACCACCACTAGACCCATTACACCATCTGACAGATCATCCCTGTGCACCAGCCCTGATCCCCCCTGGCTCCCCTTGGCACTATCAGCAGTCATATCTGGATTTTTTTCCAGATTGGTTATCACACCTCCATCAGCAGTCCCAGTCTCTATGCCAGTCACACCTCTCTTAGCCCCCATCTTCCCCCCCCCCAGAGAGTGCTCCTCCGGTGCTTCCATACTTCCCTTTCTCCTTCCCCACTGTCTTCCATTCTTCAGTCCCCTCTCTCCCTCTGCTGTTCTTGACAGCTGCCACAAAACTCACTACCCCACTGTCTCCTGCCTTCTTACTTAACTCCTGCCCTCCTCCTACTCCTCCACCCATTGATGGCTCAAAGAATCCTGGTCCCAAACCTATCTCTCTCTTGCTATACTGCCACTTAAAGGCTGGCCCACCTTCCACACCAGTGCACTTGTCAGTATCTTGCTTGGTCACAATTGCCTTAAGAGTTTTTTCCAAAAAAAATGATAAAAAGTATGTCAAAAGTGTGTGTGGGAATTTGTGTAATGGGAAAGTTACCAGAGAGAGATATGTATGTACTGATTTGATCATAAGATGATCTTTATCTAAACTCATAATGACTTATGATAATCTCAGTAGTATACTACTTACAATTAGGCAACTCTACCCCCAGACTAAAGAGAAAGACTATAAAGATATAAAAAGGAATATCAAGAAGATATACAAGTAGCAACTATAACTAAAAGACTTACTACAAAACAAAATGCTTATTATTTATTAAACAGCAAGGTCAAGAAGCCACCCAGGGCCATCTGTTCAAGAACAGATATTGAATGATATCAAAAGAGCTATGAGGATATATACAAGAAGGATTCCAAGTCTGAACCTCTACACAAGGGACCCTTATCACTATATACTCAATCATTGTGAAATGGAGATAAGAATCTATAGTGCACACTCTAGAACATTGGCTTGGAGAGTGTGAGATTCTGGATAGCTTTTTTTTTTTTTTTTTTTTTTTTT
>RQIL01015298.1:0-10821 GCA_003951145.1 Jimgerdemannia lactiflua | reverse complement strand
ATTTAATTTATAGAGATACAGACAAAAACAAAAATAATATAATTATGTCGACAGTGAAAGAGAAGGAATGAACTGTTAACTAATAATATAAATATGCGAGCGAGAAACAAGTCAGAAAGAAGAGCACGTAGATCCTACATTGACAATAATATCTCACGCAACAATGACGATCCAGCCCACCTCTTTCTCCATACAGCGTCTCAATAATTAATAAAACTCTTCCTATCCACTGCCATCTTCCTCCAAACCCTCACACTATTCCGATGCTGCCTCCATTTGCCCATCTCGCCTTAGAAATAGCAATCAAACGTATACGTTTTCTACTCTGGTACTTCGACCTTGTGACTTCCCTGATGGTCCAGTCAGTCGTGCGGCCGAGTGCAGTGTGCATGTATGAAAATATCAAATATGATAAAGATAGATCATTACTCTATTAAATGATATAATATTATATATTGTAATGTAGCAGATGCTAAACTTGGCAAGTACATCAGATTTTTTTATCTTGAGTTCTTGTCTTCTTGACTGGCCAAATGTGTCAAAGAGGTAATCCTGAAGGTCCTTTATTGGTATACTTATTCTTTATCCTAACACTTTTGACCTGAGGTTTATTCACTCTAAGATACTGGGTTATTTATACAAGTTTGCTAGCTTTGAGGTAGTGGTTGAGTTATGTGGCTAAGTTATGAGTCATTTCACTATTGGCAAAATGCTATACTATATCGAATATTTGATTTCAACATTGACAGAAAGTTTTAGATATTGGCAAAATCAGGGACTGCTAACTATAAGGCTATACTAATTTGGGACTGGTTGTGATCAAATGTCTATCCCTTATTCCTTCTTCCAAATTTGGCTCTATCATCACAACTTCCTCCTAAATAGATGATTTCATCCCTGAAATATCTATTCAAACTCCCAGGCTTCAATGGTCTGAATGGTCTTATACTGGGAGGGTGTTATTCCTGGGATATGGGCTAGTACTGATTTATTATCTTGAAATAGCTTGTGGATTCTCTTGGCAAAAGTGATCTGGGAGTAGAAGAGCTGGCATTTGACGATCTAATCATCTTTAGTTATGTTCTGGTTCTGGTTGAGTATCTGCCCAAGTTTGAAGTACTCTTGGAATTCTATATGATGCTGATAGGCCTTGAAGTATGAGATTTGAGAGAGATGGGTCTGCACAACACTTCTAATACTGTTATAAGATTTCTCTATAGTCAGAGGATTTGTGGTATACCATTGTCTCTCAATAGCTCTTTGGGCAGCACTAGTGATCTTGAGTGCTATTGCAGTGCTTTTATTATTGGCCATGATACTTCTTGAGTCAGTTTCAATGAATTATAGTGGGGATTATTATATCTGTGAGCTTTTATAGCCAAAAGATAGTCCCTTTTATATCTTGCACCAGATAAGGTTCTTCCCATTTGGGCTCCAGTTTTCTTGACCAAGAAGCTTCTACTATATTCCAGTACACCAGGATCTTATCTCCTATCTTAATAATCTCCAGGGGCTTATGAGTCTTTCTGCATTATTCTGCTGTAGTGCCTGCACCTTAATGATGTAATTCTCTACCTTTTTCCTAATCTGATATAATTTCCATATCTCCATATCTACATGCTTCCAGATTATATCATTATTTACTAGCAAACTTCTACTAGAACTTTCTTCTCCAAATAGCATTTCTCATAGTATGAAATGGGTGCTTTGTGATCAAATATCCTGCAGAGTAGATAATGCTATTGGAAGATAGTGGTCCCAGTTTCCATATTTATCACATATCTTAGCAATGATATTCTTGAGGATCTTGTTGGTTTGTTCTGCTTGTCTATTTCCTTGAGGATGATAGGCTGTAGTCTTGATATATTGGATCTTGTACTTTTTGTAGAGGATTTCATGGAACTGGTTGATAAATTCTGTTTCTCTGTCTGTGGTAACTTGCTTCAGGGTCTTGAATCAGCAGATGATTTCTCTGTGTAAGAAATCAGCAATTGATTGTGCATTGGCTTCCTTGAGGGGCCCAGCCTCTACCCATTTTATAAAGAGGTCTATAATTATAATCACATATCAGTTGTCTGTCAATGTCAGGGATAGGGGGCCAATTACATCTATTGCAATGTTGGCAAATGGTATTAGCTTGATGTCTGCTGATCCAGGGGCTTGATTTCATTGGTCTTGCTTCTGCTTCTGGTATTTGTCACAGGTCCTGACAAATTGCCTAATATCTTCTTCCATTCCTGGCCACCACATGGTTCTTTTTGCTTTGTCATATGTATTGGTTCCTCCTACATAGCCTTGCTCATGTATCTCCTTGATCACCTAATTCTTCTAGTACTCAGAGATAACTAATTGCTGTCCTTTCTTGAGTATTTCTCCATCAGTTTCAAATTGTTTCTATGTCTGATTAATAATTGTTTTTGTTCATTCTCCCAGATGTGGGGGCATCTTTCACTGCCCCAGATAGCTGATTATTCCATAGTACAGCTCTCTATTCATGATGGTTTGGTGGGGGTTGGGTCCTTTGGGGTGTTCATGAGAGGGCATCAGCATTGGCATTGATTCTTCCAGAGTGGTGGGTAATTGTGGCATCATATACTTATAGCTTTATGATCCATTGGGCATAGATTACTTTTGGCTCACTGGTGGTGAGCAACCAGGTGAGTGCTGAGTGATCCATCTGGATAGTGAAGTGTCTTCCAGCTAGGTAGTAGTAGAACTTCTCTACAGCCCAGATAACTGCAAGGCATTTTAGCTTATATGACTCATAGGACTGCTCAGCTCCATGAGTACCTTGGCTAAGGTAGGCTACTATATATTCAGCACCATTCTTCTTTTGTGCTAGGACAGCTCTAAGTTCTATTGCACTGGCATCTGGCTGCAGGATGAACTCTTGGATCCAGTCAGGTCTTCTCAAAATTGGGGTCTGTATTAATCTGGTCTTGAGTTCATTAAAGGCTTGTTGCTGCTGTTGGGTCAACTGGAACTTGACCTCTTTTCTAAACAGATCATAGATTGGGCTGGCAATATAAGAGAATCTGCAAATGAATCTTCTGTAGTAGGATGCTAGTCCCATGAAGACTCAGGCTTCAGTAATGATGGTAGATACTGGGTAGGCTACTACTGTCTTAATCTTGGTAGGGTCTGTGTACATTCCATTATATTTGATAATATATCTGAGGTAAGTAATTTCTTCTTCTCCAAATTTGCATTTCTTGGGCTTGATGTAGAGGCCATGCTTGCAAAGTTGTTTAAAAATTTCTCTAATATATTCTAAGTATTCCTCAGCTGTTCTACTGAAGATGATTACATCATCTATATATACCATCATCCATCTTTCCATAATGTCTCTGAAGATGCTATTCATCATTTGCTGAAAACTCACTGGTGCATTGCACATTCTGAAGAGCATGTGAAGATAGACATAGATTCCATTGGAAGTGATGAAGGCTGATCTTTTGCTGGATTCTGGTATAAGGCTGATTTGGTAGAATCCAGAGAACAGGTCAAGAGTAGTGTAGAATCATGCCTCATTCCCCAATATGATGAGAATGTTGCCAATGTTGGGCAGTAGTTATCTGTCTTTTTCAGTGACCTTGTTAAGTTGTTGGTAGTTTGTGCAAAGTCTGGGTGCAAATTCTCCTAGTTGGCTTCCTTTTTTTGGTACAAGAACTATAAGTGATAACTAAGGGCTGCTGGCTTCCTTGATGATCTCAGATTCCTCTATCTTCTTGATTTCAGTCTTGAGTCATTCTCTATAAGCTGGTGGAATAAGACAGGCCTTCTGATAAATTGGCTTTGCACCTCCAGTTTTGACATCAGGTAGTATAGGGGCTTCTTGGTCTTGATGTTCTTGAAGTCTGTGGCCAGTATTTCTTCAAATATATGTAAGAGGTTCTGCAATTCCTTCCTGAGGGAGAAGTTCCTTCTGATTATTTAGGTGTATTTATCTTGGCTCTCCTCCTTCTTGTACTCTAGTTCAGTAATCTTGGTTGCTGCAAAGACCCCTCTTCCTATAGAGTCAAATTCAGCTCTTTCTTACTCAGTTTGCATAATGTTAGAGACTTCTTTGATCCTTGGATTAAGGACAGGTAGGATGAGCATTTGTGCTAGCTGATCCTTCTTCCTTACTTCAAATGGAATTGTTGGGTTGTGATTTCTGGCAAGAAGGAGGATTTCTCTTGTGTAATCTGAATTGATAACTCTTCCTTCTATGGATACTTCACTTTTCACCAAGCTACTTCTTGTCTTGAGGATTCTGACATAGTTTGGTGGAATGGTTACTTCGATTCTGGTCCCCAGAATAATTGTGGTCTGTGGTTTGAGTATAGTGTGTGTGGTAGTAGACAAGTCCATTCCAGCTGTGTTCTTTGATTTATACTATGGTATGACTGCATCTGGGTAGATCCTTCAGATTTTGACTGTAATATCCTCAACTTTGTCATCACTGTCATTAAGAATTTCTGGTAGTTTGTCTTCTATTTCCTCCTGGTTCTTCTTTGTCTTGCTGGTGATCTCCTTTATCCTGAAAATACAGGAGTAGCAGTGATCTAGGTGCTGGGCACAGTACATTCTTTTGCCATGGGGGCACACTTCTTGTGGTACATATCCATTTGCAATTTTAATGTACCATTTTTCTTCCATCAACTGCTTGCCTTTTCCTTTCCTTGTGGTGACTATATAGGCCTCTTCTTCTTATTCTTCCTCCATCTCAGAGTAGACTCCTTTATGGACATTGATGGGAATTCTGATCTTCCTGCCCTGATAGACAATCTGCATCTTCTTTATACTGAGATCAATCATTGCCTTGGCTTTGTGAAGCCATTGATTGCCAATAAGGATGTTATAGTTAGTTGTATTAGTGATGATGACATCCACCAGGATAGTGGCTTCTCCAAACTTGATTGGGACATCTCGCATCTTTCCCAAGAGTATTGCTCGCATTCCATCAGCTGTGATAAATATCAGTTTGGTAGCTTTCTCTATTTCCCAACCCAGGTGGTCTACTGCCTTCTTGGTGATGAGACATCCTCTAGCTCTAGTATCAATGATGGCTTCAAAGACTCAGTCTTCAATCTGACAAGTGGCATAAGCTGATGTTTTCCAATTGTCTTCACTCTCTTCATCTGAGTCTTCTTGAGCATTGTTGGCTTTAATGATTCTCTAATCTTAATTCTTTCCAATATCTGAGATTCCTGTTCTCATTTGTTGTCTAAAAGTTGGGATTTCTGCTAGTTGGCCAAAGGTTGCTGTAACATTTTAGCATAGTTTATTTCTTTTTTCTTTGTCTTTCGTAATTTCCATAACCTTCCAGTACCTTCTGAATGATTAGAAATCATCTCTTGGCACTATGCCATAGCTAGAATATTCTTGTCACTCCATTCCAATCTTAGCTAGTCATGGAACTTTATGGAACATTGCAGATCTTTATTTGTCATCATTGATAAGAACCTTCTTCTTGGCATTTCCATTGATTACTCAGATCCTTCTGGATCCTTCTTTCATATCTTGTATAAATATCCTCCCTGTTCTCTCGAATAAAGCTCAGAATATTTTCTCCCAGAAATCACAAGATCATCCTGAACTCTTAATAACTCTTCAAGCTATTTCAAGCACTTAGAAACAAGTTGATTCCTTATTTAAGAAACCAGAACTGTTATACTTGGTAGCAGCAGTTAGTTACACCTTGCCTAAACAAGAAACCTCTCAAGAACTAGTCAAACACCATGTCTATGGACCCCAATGCTGATGCCTGGGACAACAATACCTACAATACCCCTTATGGCAACTATGTCTCACAGAATATACCTTATATTTAACAAGAAGAAGAGGAGGAATAGCAAATTCCTACTCAGTCATCCGAGACTCTAGAAAGCCTCTTGCACACTGCATTGGCTCAAATTTTCCAACTTCAAGAATGACTAGATAAGAAGAAGGGCAAAGCTCCTGCACAGTCCACATCTACACCTATAATGGTATCTCTGATAGCAGTTACCATCAAGCCTCAGAAGCCTGATACCTTTGATGGCCAAAGAGGAGGACTTTCTACTGATGCTTGGCTTTTTCAATTGGAGCAGTATAGAGAACTGACCAATTTGGATAAAGCAGTACTAGTCCAATTTGCCACCACACTCCTCTGAGGAAATGCTGCAATCTGGTGATGAAATCATATCCAGAATACAAGATTCTCTGGCCGAATCAAGGTCTGGGATGAATTCTCACATACTATCAAGGGCCAATTCAAACCTGTCAATAGCACCAAGGTCATGTGAGATCACCTGGCCAATATCAAACAACTCAAGTCTGTGCAAGTATACAATGTACAATTCCTGTCTATTCTTCTGGAGCTGCCTCATGTCACTGAAGATGAGAAGGTTGACAAGTACATCTGAGGTCTCAAGGAACAAACCCAAGTTTGTGTTGAAATAGAAGAACCCAAAGACCTAGATACTGCAATGAAAATTACTGATAGGTTCAATGTCATTACCTATGGCAACTGTTTTGAGCAGAAGAGACTGCCATTCAACAACAATCCTAGAAGGGAGGAAACCAAAGTCAGAACCATTGGACCTGGCCTCATGGATCTAGCCCTCATGGATCTAGACACCATTGATAAGAACAAGAAGAATAAGCTTACACTTGAGGAAAAGGAGTGCCTCAAGAAGGCTGGAGCCTGCTTCTTTTGCCGACAGCCTGGCCACATTGCTACAAAATGTCCCAAGAAGACTACTGAACCCAAGAGGATCTTGGTCCTATCCAAAGACACCCAAGGTCATCAAGTCAAATAAGAAGTTGTACTCAATTTCATACAAGTCAATCCCAAGGCCCAGATTCCTCAAGCACAGTCAGAAAGAGCCATTGGTTTAGACATTCAATCTGTCCAACAAGTCACTATTCCTGCTCACAAAAGATGGCTCATTCCAACTGGCCTTGCAGTCGAAATACCCAAGGAACATTATGCAAGAATTGCACTAAGATCTGGTCTCAGTGTCAAGTACTTACTGGATGTCAGTGCTGGAGTCATTGACCCTGACTTCTAAGAAGAAATGCAAGTCCCACTAGTCAACCACAAGGACCAACCTTATACTGTCAATGAAGGTGACAGAATTGTACAGCTCATTCTAGAGTGAGCCACCCTGCCTGCTATCAAGGAAGTCACTAAGTTGTCTCCAATCAAGTAAGATCAGAAAGGCTTTGGCAGCACTGATCAAGTTGCTAGCATAGCTGAGAACCAATGAACTCAATACTCATCTTCAAAGGTCTAGTCAAAGGTCAAGAACTAGATGTTCTCATAGACAGTGGAGCTGTTGGAAACTTTATCAACAAGAACCTCATCAACAAGCTCAAGATTCTTACTAAGCCAGCTAGCAAAAATAGTGGAGTTGTCACTACTGATGGCACCACTCTACCAATTGACTCAATTGCTACTAAACTTCCCCTCAAGATTCAGAAGTACTGGGAATGTTTAGATTTTGAAGTAGCACCTCTAGGAGATCATGATCTGATCTTAGGCAAACCCTGGCTTATATGACACAACCCACACATCAATTGGACCAAGAATAAAGTCACCCTAATTCAAGATGGAGCCAATATTACAATCAAGCCAGACAAGACTCAGATGAAAACTCCAATTGCAACTCTTTTGACAATTCAGTTCAAGAAGGCCCTCAAGAAAGCTACCTATGCCTTTGTTGTACTGATCCGAATCAAGAAAGAAGACAAGAAGCTATCAATCAGCAAAAGTGTCAAACTACTACTAAATAAGTACAAGGATGTCTTTCCAGACAAGCTACCTGGTCTACCACCTTCAAGAAACCATGATCATGAAATCAAGCTGGTACCAGATGTGGCCATTCCCAAGAAGAAGATGTACTGTATATTACCACTTGAAATTGAAGCAGTCAAGAAGGAACTCAATAAACTCATCGAGTGAGGAGCCATTTAGCCAAGCAAGTCACCTTTTGGCTCTCCAGTCTTATTCGTCAAAAAGAAGGATGATACCTTGCGAATATATATAGACTACCATACACTCAACAAGATTACTGTCAAGAATCATTACCCACTGCCACTCATTGATCAAATATTTGACACTCTCAAGAATGCCAAATACTTCACCAAGATTAACCTTACCTCTGGGTATCACCAAATTTATATCAAACCAGAAGACATACCCAAGATAGCATTCATGATACCATTTGGACTATATGAATTTCTAGTCATGGCCTTTGATCTCACCAATGTGCCAGCAACCTTCCAAGACCTCATGCAGACTGTCTTCAAGGATCAGCTCTATATCTTTGTACTTGTGTACATTGATGACATCCTGATCTTCAGTGGCACTGAAGAAGAACATCTCAAACACCTTGAACAGGTCCTCAAGATCCTCTGCAAACACAGCTTTATGCAAAGCTCAAGAAGTATGAGTTTTGGACACATTGTATCAGCCAAAGGAATTCAAGTTGACCCAAGGAAAATACAAGCCATTGAACAGTGGCCTGTACCAGTAAGTCTCACCAAACTTAGGTCCTTCCTTGGTCTGGCTGGATACTACCATTGATTTGTCAAGAACTTCTCTGGCATAGCAGAATCTTTGACAAACCTCCTGCAAAAGGAACCCAACTCTGACCACTATGTTTCCTACATATGGGACACCTTCTGTCAACAAGCCTTTCAAGAGCTCAAGAACTGCCTTATCCGTGCACCTGTCCTTCAAAATATAGACCTAAACTTGAAGTTCACAGTTACTACTGATGTATCCAACTTCACAATTGGTGCAGTCATCTCTCAAGATGATGGGCAAGGATACAGACCCATTGCATTCAAGTCAAGAAAATTGTCCCCTGCAGAATAAAAGCTAGCCACCTATGAAAAGGAACTCCTGGTAATCATTCATGCCCTCAAGACCTAGTGACACTACCTAGTTCGATGTGATCACAGATTACAGGTCCCTTCAGTACATCAATACCCAACCAACTCTTTTCTGTCAACAAGCCAAGTGGAGTCAGTTACTTCAGACCTTCACTCTGAACATCATCTACAAGCCTGGCAAAACCCTAGTTATGCCAGTCACACTCTCAAGAAGGCCTGACCTTGCCGCTATCTTACAAGTCACCATGGCACCTGAATTCCTTAACCAGATCAAGATCACTTATAAACAAGACTCTCTGGTTCTACAAAAGGATACTAAGGAATTCAAAGAAAAGTATATCTTCAAGGACAATCTCATGTACCATCAAGATAAGGTCTACATTCCTGCCAACCCTAAACTATGATATAAGATTCTTTGTGAACATCATGACTCCCCACTAGCTGGTCACCTTGGAACCGAGAGGACTATCAAGAATATTCAATGAGACTACTACTGGCCCAATATGCTCAAGGAAATCAAGGAGTATATTCAAAGCTGTGATCCTTGCCAAAGAAACAAGTCAAGCAATCAAACACCTACTAGTCTTCTACAACCATTGCCGATTCCAACTAAGAAGTTCAAGCAAGTCACAATGGACTTCATTGTATAACTCCCACGAACCAAATCAGACTATGATGCTATCATCATGTTTGTGGACCACCTGACCAAGATCACAATCACCAAGCCAACCACAACCAATGTCACTGCCCCTGAAATTGCAAGAATCTTCTTCAAGTCTGTCTTCTGCCAATATGGACTTCTCTGAGTAATTGTCAGTGACTGCGACCCCAAATTCACAAGTCACTTCTAGCAAGCACTCTTCAAGACTCTTGGAACTCAAATCGCTATATCCACTGCCTTTCACCCTCAAACTGATGGACAAACTGAGCAAATGAACAGAATACTTGAACAAATGCTCAGAAACTATGTGTCTTATGAACAAGATGATTGGGACCACTACCTGACCTATACTGAGTTTGCCTACAATAATGCAGTCCAATCATCTACTGGTCTTTCCCCTTTTCAGCTACTACATGGTCAAAATCCTGAGACCCCTGCAAGTCTAGTCTCATTCCAGCAATCTAGTCACACACAAGTCCCCACTGCTCAGATCCTTATCGACAAAATGGATTCCCTTCTCAAGATCACTACTGTGAATCTGCAAAAGGCTCAACAACATCAAGCTAAGTATGCAGATAAGAAATGACACGATGTCAATTATAATATTGAGGATATAGTTCTACTCAAAGCCAACAATATCAAGGCCCAATCTCAAGTCAACTGCCAGTCAGCCAAATTCCAACCCAAGTACCTTGGACCCTTCAAGATCACTGAGGAAGTCTCTACCTACTCCTACCATCTCAGTCTACTGACAACCATGCATATACATCCAGTATTCCATATGTCACAACTCAAGGCCTGGAACCAGTCACCCCCTTACCCTGGCCAAATTCCAACACTCTCAGTACTAGTTATGGTTGAAGACCATATTGAGTATAAAATCAAGAAAATCTTAGACAAATAAGTCTGATACCATCACACAGAAAACCTAGTCAAGTGGATGGGCTATTCTGAATATGATGCTACCTGGGAACCAACTGCCAATCTCAAGAACTCTCAAGACCTCATTCAAGAGTTTAAGCAAAAAGGAACTCATTGACTGCCTGTGAGGTTCTCTCCTTGGATAGTAGATGATATACTATACTGATCAGATATATTATGCATCAGGGCACTCTAAGAGATACAGCATCAGCAACAAGACCCACAGAAGAACTCTGTAAATCCTGCAACTAATGAGGTTCGAACCAGTTCTCATCTGATCAAGATGATACTTTGGCCCTCACCTTATACAAGAATGACTGGTCCTTGCCAATAAGCCAATATATTTTATTTGTCTTTTTTTTTGGTTTTATTTT
>RQIL01015287.1:0-10821 GCA_003951145.1 Jimgerdemannia lactiflua | reverse complement strand
AGATATATATATAGTAAAGTAGTTTATTTGAAATCTATATTTATAGCCTTAAAAGTAGACATTATGACCTATAACTTTAGATGATAGTGGCTTAGATATCACCAGATTACTCTGATTAGGCAGAATTTGAAAACATTATCTAATCACCTATTATATAATCTATACTGATCTCTACTCTAATAATACTAAATTATTTTTAAGTCTTTTCTGATTGCTATAAAATCATAATCTCTATTCTTTATTTTCTTACTAAATTTCAAAGTTTTCTTTTAATGTATTATTATTATCCTATATTCCTATATCACTAAGAAAAAGTGATCTTAGTGGCTAATAAATTCTCCAATTTTTCTAGTAAATCAAGCTCAAGATATATTTATTTTAGTACTAACTTATCAACTTCTTCAAATAATTCTCTACTAGATACTATATAGTAATAATAAGCTAAAATCAAAATACTAAGCTCTATCAAGATTTCAGATATATATATACTGTAATGTGCCTGGCTTAATAGAGGCAAATTATAAGATTGGGCAGCTATATAGATTGGCTTGAGCCCTCAGTTACTTTGTCAAAAAGTAACAAAATTTTCTGATAATATATATAGATTCCTTGTGTTGGTGTCTAGTGGTATAATATTCAACAGCTGAAGACTTTCTGTATGCGATTTCCTAATTTGGTGGCATTCTTGGGTATATGTTGGTTGATCAGTAGATAATTTCGTGTGATTGATGATCTTGGGTAATCAGGCAGATTTTCTTAGTAGCAGGCTCTCTGGGAACTAGTGATCAGTTTCCTTTAAGGGTGCAGGGTCTGGATATAGGTTGTCGGTGTAATGGTGATCAATGGTATTCAGGCTTCTTATTCAAGCAAGCAGACTAAATGCAGTGAGTTTCTTCAGGTGTGGTCTTCGAATAATGCAGCTAAGCAGACAATGCAGCTGAGCGGGCATTACAGGTTACTTGAATAAATATAGGCAAATAATGTAGACAAATAATGCAGATCGGCGGAATGTGGCGGATCGGTGGACTTCTTGAATGGACTTGAACGATGTGGACTAAATAAGATGAATCAGCAGTATGTGGCAGATCAGTGGACAAAAACGTGGACTTGAAAGCGAACTTGAAAATAGCGGCTTCTTAAAGTTGTATCAAAGACTGGCTTCATTTGTATGAACAGATTCACTGCAAAGTTGTATCTATAGACTGGCTTTTAAGAGGCGGATTTAAACTAGAAATGGTGGACTTCTCTTCAGGCTTATCTGGTAAGCGAACCAAGAAAACTTCTTTGTATCGGAAAGTGAACCAGAGTGGAAATGAACAATGCTCACAATTTCTTAGCAGTGGCTCATTGGCAGGTTTCTCCTCTTAAGTGTACCAGACAATTGACTTTTGCTTTTTGAACTTTTGGAACTGAGGTTTATTCACTCTTGTCTCTGGGGTATTTTATATATTGTGGTTGCTATCTTGGTTGCTATCTGGCTAATTATAGAGTGCTATTTATGGGGTTACAGTCACTGTAAGGAGTTACAGTCACTGTAAGGAGTTACAGTCACTGTAAGGGGTTACGGTCACTGTAAGGGGTTATGGTCACTGTAAGGAGTTATGGTCACTGTAAGGAGTGCTTCCTACTTTAGCTATCTGAGTTATTTATACAGTTTTCTGCAGCAATGATTGCTGGGCTAATTACTATGCTATACTAAGTGTTCTTGTTATCTTGTTTATGTTATCTGACTGAGTTATGAGATTGCTACATTTTTGTGGTTTGTCACATCAGCCCCCACTAAAGGGTGGTCTGTCCCAGACTATCCTTTAGTCATCATTCCAGTAGGCATAAGCATCTTTAGCATCTATGCCTGTACCATCATCTCCTTCTGTATCTGGGTCACTCCATTCTAGTTCAAGGTCTTCTTCTAGTTCTTTGGGAAATAGGATGTCTACTTGTTGGAGAGTGCTCTGGAAGGTGATCTTGTTCATCTGTTGGATGTCATTGAGGTAGAAATGGGTCTGCACCAGTACTCCAACATTTCATTTGAACAAGATATAGATTTGTTTGGCAGCTCTAGCTTTATGGATGGTAACTCCTACTGCACTTCTTATATAAGGCTGATCTTGTAACAGTTGTCCAATATTATAGAAGGCCTGTAGCTAGTGGATCTGAAGCAACCTTTAGGCAATGGCAAGGTTTTCTTGATGCTTCTGGATCTGCTGGACCAAAGTTCCTTCAGATTGGCAGAATTGGGGCAAGGGGATTAGAAGAACTTGAAAGGAACTGAGAATAAGAGCTTGGATTCTCTGATCAATCATAGTTTGTGCAAGTATATCTTAAGACGATTGATGTGAACTGGAGTTCTCAAGATTCATCCATCCATCCTTCTTATATGGACACTGGTTCCTCTGATGTTGTATATAAGGTATGGTCCTTCCTATTTTAGTTCCAGTTTGGCGGCAAAGTTTATTTCAATCATGCTTCTCCAAACTAAGACTTGATCTCCAATCTTGATCTTCTGATCCTTCTGTTTTTGGTCATAATACTTCTTTTGTCTTTCCTGGGCCTTAATAATCTGGTTTTGGGCATCTTTTCACAGCTGATCTCCTTTTTCAAGAAGCTTTCTGAGGTTCTCATGATCAGTAGTTCTGGTCTTCTTGGCAAACATCATTTTGAAGGGCTTTTGTTTGGTTGAGGCAGCAGGGGTGTTTCGGATTTCCTACAGAATTTCAGGTAAGCAGAGATCCCAATTGGTAGGATCAACCTTGACAAGTTCTTTCTTGATGATCTGGTTCATTCTTTTAGTCATTCTATTGGTTTGCAGATGGTAGGAGGTAGTTCTTTTCAGGTAGATCCCATGAATTCATGCATAACTTGAGATTATGTTATTCACAAATTCAGTTCCTCGGTCAGAGATAAGTTCTTCAGGGGGTCCATATCAGTGGGTGAGATTATGAAGGTGTCCAACAATGGTCAGGGCATCTGCAATCTCCATGAGATATGCTTTGGGCTATTTGGTCAGATGTTCAACAAATACTAGGATGTATCTGTTTCATTTTGGTATTACTGGCAGGGGTTCAATTACATCTACTCTCCATCTTTGAAAGATGTGAGTGGGTGAGGGGAATCAGTTGTAGAGGGGCTTGATAGTTCTTTCTTTCTTGATACTTCTGACAGGTGTCACACTTCTGGATAATATCTCGGACTTGTGTTCTGAGGTGGGGCTAATGTTGATTATCTTTTTGAATCTTGTCTTCTATATTTGTCTATCCTTGGTGGGCTTTCTGGTGTTCTTATCGGATGAGATCTTCTTGCTTCTTGATGGTTTTGGGAACTTCTTTGAGAGTGCAGTTCCAAGGTACACCCTTTCTTTGGTTCATTGGGCCATGCGAGAAAGAATATCAACATTGTTGTAAGTTCTTTTTGCTTTGTAGATGATGTTGATTTTGTAATCTTGAAGGATAAGGATCCATCAGACAAGGATTCCAGTGGTGGGTCTTTTTGGTGCAGTAACCATTTGAGAGCTACATGGTCTGTGATCAGAGTGAACTTTCTTCCAATGAGGTAATGTTTAAACAGGGTGACTGCCCATATAACTGCAAGGCATTTCAATTTGGTACTCCCATAGTTGATCTGCTGCTTGTTGGTAGCTCTGCTTGTATAAGCTATCACATAGTGTTGTTTGTCTGGTCCTTCTTGTGCAAGGATTGCTCCGAGGCTATTCTTGGATGCATCAGTATACAGAATGAAAGGTTTCTGCAGATCTGGTTGGACTAGAATTGGTGCTGAGGTCAGGTAATATTGTAGTTTTCAGAAGGCTTCTTCTTGGAGTTCTTTTCATTAGAACAGTACTTCTTTTTTCAGTAAGGTTCGGATTGGGGCAGAGATTTCAGCAAATCTCTTGATAAATCTTCTGTAGTAAGATACAAGTATCAGAAAAGATAGGGCTTCCTTTGGAGTCTTGGGGATGGGGAAGTTGTTGACTTTTTCGATCTTCTTGGGGTCTGCATGTGTTCCATCTTTAGAAACTACAAATCCAAGGAATTCAAGTTTCTGTTTGCCAAAGTAGCACTTTTTTGAGTTGAGTCTCAGGTGGTTTTGTTGGGTGAGTTTGAAAAACTCTTCAAGGTCTTGCAGGTGGTCTTTGAAATTTGCTGAGTAGATGTTGGAATCATCCATATAAACAATCAGGCAGTAGTAGATGAGAGGGGCATATACTGAGTTCATCATTCACTGAAAGGTTGGGGGTACATTGCAGAGTCCAAAAGACATTCGGAGGTATTCAAACAATTTTCCTAGGGCAAGAAAAGCTGTCTTTTGAATGTCTTTGGGGTCCATTGGTATCTCATGGAATCCTGTGAATAGATCTATACTGCTGAAGTATCTTGCATTTTGTAGCTGGTCCAGAAGGTCATCAATTCAGGGCAAGGGGTATATATCTTTCTCAGTTACTGTGTTGAGTTTCCTGAAGTCTACAACTAGTCTCCATCCTCCTTTCTTTGGTACAATAAGTATAGGGCTGACCCAGGGGCTGGTAGAGGGTCAGATGACTCCATTGTTTAAGAGTTCCTGTATGTATTCTTTTTCAAATATCTTCAAGTGGTGGGGTATCCTGTATGGTTTCTGTCAGATGGGTGTTGCATTTCCTGTATTTATACTATAGTGGTATGATGGGTTGTATGGCAGGTTGCCATAGTCTGTAGTAAAGATGTCCTGATATTTATGAAGAAGTTCAGTCAATTGTTTTTGTTGCTGAGGTGTCAATTCTTCTCCAATGTTTGTAGAAGACTTCACTTTCTCCTGAGTTGCAGAGGGGTCTTTCCTTTCTTCTGTGACCTTTTGCCATTTCTCTGTAAGTTTAATTCATAAACTTCTCTGTATGTTCGGTTGAGATAAGGCACAAGGTGTCCAATGATGGTTCCTTTTGGTAGGATGATATTGTCCCAGCTTGTGTTGGTTGCTTGGGAGTGTACTGGATTCATCTTATCAGGAAAGGTATATCCTTCTATGTACAGATTTCAGATTTCTTCATTGGGTTTGAAGAAAAGGTTCCTGGGGTCTGGTGGTGCAAAGATTTTGATAGTGGTCTGCTCTCCTGACTCAAGGATGAGGTTCTTGTGAAGCTTCACTGGTTGATAGAAGACTTGCTGAGGGGCATTTGCTTTGAATCGGCTGATCTGAAGGAGATGTACTTCCTTCTTGTCTGAGCTTCCAAATCCTTTGGTTTGTCTGGTTCCTTGAGTGAGCTTGGGTACTTCTTGCAACTGAGGAGTCTTGTATTTGAGAAAGACTGCCTGTGTGATTTTGTCTCCTTTGTTGATTCGAATCCATTCACCACTTCCATTTCTTAAGATGACCTTGATTTCGCCTGTATATCCTGGGTCAATGGTTCCTCCTTCAGTAGAGAGTCCTTCAAGGGCTAGATCAGACCTTGAGGTCAACTGAATATAAGTTCCTTTTGGTAGTTGCATAGCAATACCAGTTCTGATGAGCTTTGTACTTTCAGGGCCCATAGTGGTGTCATAAAGACTGCTGAGATCATAGCCAACATCTTCTTGGTGTGCCTTTTTTAGTGGGATTGCATTGGGATGAAGCAGGGTGAACTGTGCAATATTCTTGCCAAGTATAGGCTGTCCATGGGCTGAGGCTTCTGTGGCATTAGATTTCTAACCTCTGATGTCTAGGTGTGGCCATCTTGCTCCAGTAGAGGGATCTTGAAGATAATTGATTTCTCTTTTTCCAGTGGAGTCTAGGGCTTCCATGAAATTAATAGCATCATCTATCTATCCTTGGCGAGTTGTATGGTGAATGAGAGCCAGGATATCTTCTTCTAGGTCATATATCTTGAGGACCTTCCTTGTAGGTTTCTTCTTTTTCTCCTTTCGAATCTGGGCTCAGTCATCTCCTCTTTTGAGTGTATGTATAATTACATCCTTGCTGAGATGGATCTTTTCATATTAATAAGGCCAGCATCTTGAGTGCTTTCTATGATGGCAATATCTTATGGCTTGGAAGTATTTCTGTCTTTCTTCAATTTCTCCTAGCTTCAGAAATCTGCATTCATTCACATCATACTTTGGAGAGAGGGTAAAGAGGGGTTTCACTTCTGTCTGGGTGTAGAATCCGACTCCATGTCTTCTTTTCACAAGTGAAGTGGTGGATTCTTGGAATGAGGTTCCTTCTGCAATGATTTTCAGGGATTCTGGTCTAAGGGGCTGTCTGGCTTACTGGTCCAATATGTGGCACTGATAGCAGTAGTCTCTTAGTGAGTGGAAGATGACTTGATGAGGGCATCTGCCCATTTGGAAGACTCTCTCTTGATGGGTTTCAGGCCTTGGAATGACTGGCTGTGAGCTGGGTCCAGCTTCTTCTTCACTCCAAGAGATGCTGTCTTCTTCTCCTTCTTGTGGTGCCCAGTTTGGATCATCCCATGAAATAATTGCAGGGAGCTCTTTGTTTTTGGAAATACCATCACCTTCTTCCTCTGATGGTTGGTCCCAAATTGCTTGTACTTCTGCTGCTTTAATTTCAGGATTGGGCATAACTTGTGCATGGCTTTTCGGCTGTGTATTGTGAAGGCATCTCTTCTTCCTTCTTCTGCAGTCAGGGCATGTAGTTCCGGGCTTTTTCAAATTCCCACATGTTTGAATGAGTGTTCTTCACATTTCTGTCTTTGGAGACATTTGGTGCATCCTCTGGCTTCTCCTACAATGGCTCTAATTGTAATGGGGATAGTATCTTATACCCACACATTATCTTCTAGTCTGTCTTTTACCATGTTGATTTGGGGCCTCAGTCTGGGGTCATTGTCATTTTCGGAATACTCCTCTTCTTCCTCTTCAGTGGTGGATTCCTCACTGCTGGCATATTTTTCTTGAATGGTCACCTTCTTCTTCTTTTTTGATGGCTCGAAACTGGTAACTTTGACTTGGTATTTCTTTCCTCTGTAGTTGAATTTGAGCATTTGTTGATCAATATTGACATCTGCATTCATCTCCTTCATCTAATTGGTATCAAGGATCATGTCATAGGTGACAGCTTCAGTCACAACTGTCTTGGGGATGGCAAAATGGATGTGTCCAAGAGTGATGGTGATGTTTTGGACTTCTCCCAGGGGTTGAGTTCAGGCTCCATCTGCTACTATTATGCTGAGGCTGGAGGGTCTGTCAATGGGCCATTGAATGCTGTCCAGGAATTTCTTGGCAATGACACATATAGCTGCTCCTGTATCAATGAGGATTTTTGCCTTCTGGCCTCCGATTTCTCCAAACAGATAGGTACTGACATGTCTTTCTGCAGCTTACACTGCTAGGGTTGCTGGTTCTTCTTGGGGAATGGGAACTCTTCCTGTATAAGATCTGGTTGTTCACAGTAATTTGTTTCTTACTCCAGCAGATATCAGTTGAAGGAACTGCAAGAGTGGGACTTTCATCTTGGCTTCTTGGATCTTCTTCCAGGCTTTATTGTAGATGTCCCGGGGCATGGTCTTTGGGATGTATTTTTTCTTAGACTTTGGAGTCTTGGTTTTGGATTCTGGTTCTTCTCCCATTTCTTCATCAGTAGATTCTGGTAGAGGATCTTCTCTATTGATAGTAGCTCTAGGAATGAAGGGTGAAGGAGACTGGGGGGGTATATCAACCTGCTCTTCTTTATCTTCATTTCGAATGATTCTTCTGCTGGTTCTTTTTGATAGCTTCTCAACTGCTCTGGGGTGGCCTACTGCTCTCTTCCTCTTTTCTGCCAGATAGACTGTTTCTCCATATTCAGCTTTGGTTGGGTATAAGTCTAGGTCACTGTATTCTTCACTGTCACTCTGCTCATAGTCTTCAACTGGGTGAGCTTCTGTCCTTTTGTTGTAGGTATCCTTTTGATTTGGTGGCTCAGAATTCCTTGAGCTGCCTTGGGTGTTATATTCAGAGGTATAGTGTCCTTGCTGTCCACATTTGTAGTATTGGATCTCTGCTCTATCTCTTGAAGGATAGTTTCAACTATCAGAGGATGGATAGTTCCTCTGGTAATTCTGATTTTTGTGTAGAGAGTACCTTGGCTGGTAGTTCCGATTTTCTTAAGAAGGATACCTTGGTTGGTAGTTCCGATTTTTGCATGTGGTGAGCCTTTCAATCTACCCAACCAGTCTGTCTACTTTCGAATTGAGATCTTGAATTTCATTCTTATCCTTCTTCCATTCTTTGGTGGGCTTCTCTCCTTTTGATTCTTTTTGAAGAATTCCTTGTAGGGCCTTGACTAGGAGATCTTCTTTATCTTCTTTTCGATTATCAGTCCAGATGGTTTCTTGCTTGACATCAAAGTATCCTTGGGCTGCATCTACTTGCTCTTCTGGCTTTCTAATACCCAGGGTTCAGACATGTTGAGCAATGTTGGGTGGGATTCTATTCATGAAGGTCATTGGACTGATGATGTCTTGATTGATAGCATTGAATCTGGCAGTATGCATTCTCTTCTGGATTCTGGTGAAGAATGCTTTTGGGGATTCTCCAAGGTTCATCTTCATTCCCATGATGGATTCTTGAGCTTTGTGGCGGGTTTTATTTCCTGCATACTTTTCAATGATCCAGTATTGCATGGCCTCATATTGTTCTTCTTCTGACCTTGCATTCTCCATGATATCTTCTAGGTCTATGTTGATATCATTTGCAGTTCTGGTGAAGATGTCTTTGGCTGGTTCTCTCAGCTGTGCCTTGAAGACATTGATTCGTCTTTGGGTTGACAAGTCTCTCAGGGCTGCTATTCCTTCAATTGCATTTATGAATTCTCTTAGATCCTTCTCTGGATATCCTGCAAATGTGGGTAGAGTTGTGCTCATTTCGTCCTCACTGTCTTCTGATTCTGTTTCGATTTTTGATTCTGATTCTGAGTTGTTGGCTATTGATGGATATGAGCTTGAAGGTGCAAGGGATCTGGGAGATGGTGCCCTTCTCAGTACTATTCTGGGGAGCCTTGTGGGTTGGTTTCTTGGGATTGGAGTTACTGGTCTAGGTAAATCAAGGAAGACTCTTGGAGGGAATCTTTCAAGATGATTGTTGAGGTCTTGGACAAGGTTGTCAAAGTCTTGGTTGGTGTTGTCTACTTCATTTGGTGTGATCTCATCAAAATCTCTGATTGGTGTATCTGCTGGTGGTACTGATGGAGGATTTCATACAGTGCTAGCTTCTGCAAAGTCAGATCCTTCTGATGCTGAGTGGTATTTAATTCTAGAGATAATTATGCTTCTTTCTGTCCAAACACTTTGTAGTGCTGGGATTTCTTCTCCTAAGGTAGCTGAAATTGGTACTGTGTCAAAGGTTGCTGTAGTGCTAGTCTCCAGGTTGAAGGTTGGGTTCTGTGAGCTGAAAAGTCATAATAATTCTTTTGAGAATATTCCCAGTTGAGCCCTCAAATGTAATGTGTCTGGCTTAATAGAGGCAAATTACAAGGTTGGATGGCTGTATAGATTGGCTTGAGCCTCTAGTTACTTTGTCAAAAAGCAATAAAATGTTCTGATAATATATATAGGTTCTTTGTATTAGTGTCTAGTGGTATAATATTCAACAGTTGGAGACTTTCTGCATGCAATTTCCTAATTTGGTGATATTCTTGGGTATATGTTAGTTGATCAGTAGATAATTTCATATGATCGACGATCTTGGGTAATCAGGTGAATTTCCTTAGTAGCAGGCTCTCTGGGAACCAGTGATCAGTTTTCTTTAAGGGTGCGGGTCTGGATATAGGTTGCCAGCGTGACAGTAATCAACAGTGATCAGGTTTCTTATTCAGACAAGTAGACTAAATGCAGTGAGTTTCTTCAGGTATGGTCTTCGAATGATGTGGCTAAGTGGACAATGCGGCTAAGTGAGTATTGTGGGTTACTTGAATAAATGTGGGCAAATGATGTGGACAATCGGCAGAATGCAGCGAATCGGCAGACTTCTTAAATGGACTTGAATGATGTGGACTAAACAAGACAGATTGGTGGTACATGATGGATTAGCAGACAAAAACATGGACTTGAAAACAGATTTGAAAATAGCAGCTTCTTAAAGTTGCATCAAAGACTGGCTTCATTTGTGTAAACAGATTCACTGTGAAGTTGTGTCTATAGACTGGCTTTTGAGAGATGGACTTAAATTGGAAATGGCAGACTTCTCTTTAGGCTTATCTAGCAAGCAAACTAAGAAAACTTCTTTGTATCAGAAAGTAAACCGGAGTGGAAATGAACAATGCTCACAATTTCTTGGCAGTGGCTCATTGGCAGGTTTCTCCTCCTAAGTGTACCAGACAATTGATTTTTGCTTTTTGAACTTTCGGAACTGAGGTTTATTCACTCTTATCTCTGGGGTATTTTATACTTATGGTTGCTATCTTGGTTGCTATCTGACTAATTATAGAGTGCTATTTATGAAGTTACAGTCACTGTAAGGAGCTACAGTCACTGTAAGAGGTTATAGTCACTGTAAGGAGTTATGGTCACTGTAAGGAGTTATGGTCACTGTAAGGAGTGCTTCCTACTTTAGCTATCTGAGTTATTTATACAGTTTTCTGCAGCAATGATTGCTGGGCTGGTTACTATGCTACATATGCTAAGTATTCATATCATCTTATTTATGTCATCTGACTGAGTTATAAGGTTGCTACATTTTTGTGGTTTGTCACAATGCTTAAATAGTCTTAGCTTTGAAAGAATATCTCCTTGGTATAATAAGCTTTTTATCATCAGAAAATACTCTTTTAACTAGTATACTTATTACAGAAACAGCTAAATAATCTTAAGTCATATTACTCAAATTGGAGAAATTTATCTGGCATGCTTATAAATTTAAAATACAGAGGATTTTGGAG
>RQIL01015276.1:0-10821 GCA_003951145.1 Jimgerdemannia lactiflua | reverse complement strand
GTAGTATTTCGTACCCCCATCCCAACAATACGTAGGCCAGACTATGGAACTCTCTGAAATGATTGTGCCAGATCTAGCTACACCAAGACCGAATAAGAACTAGCCCCCCGAGCCCCAAACAAAAGCCTGAGGCAAAATAACAACCCCCCAACCAACTAACAGAAGACAAGGACTAACACAGAGAACCCCCCTCCCAAGGACTTACACAGGGGATAGGAGGAAACCCCTATCCCCCTCCCCGAACCTGCGGGCCTCGATCATGTCACCGCGTCAGCTCCTGGTTCCAGTCGGGTACCACCAGAAAAGGAAGGCCCCACTTCCCAAGCCTGCAGGCCTCGATCGCATCACCATGTCAGCTCCCGGTTCCAGTCGGGTACAGCCCCACCCCCCGCCGACCAATCAGAAGGCCCCACCGAATCAGCACCCGCCACACCCCAATAGCCGTCACCAGCCTGGCACCCTACTGGCCACCGTTATCACCCTTCCACCTATCTGTGACGGTCATCTCCCCTCCCACCTGACTCTACCTGGAAAACAGTCACCTACGCCAGAACTGCACTCGCCAGGAAGCTCACTAAGACTCAGAGGGCCCCACCACAGGCACCGAAAACCTGCAGGTAACCTACACTGGCACTTGATGCCCATGGTCGGCCGACTTCCTACGCAGCCCGTGACACACCGAGATGACTCCTTGTTGACGACGACAAAGGGAGAAAAGCGCCGTGCCAAGACGGGTACACCCCAGACGCAGCCGGAGGCACCAGAACCGCGAAAAAGTGGAGAAAACACCGATCTGACACCGAAAGAGGGACAACTCAACACCATTGCCTTCCCCCCACTGCCCTGCAACAGGTACAGCAAACTGCACCAAGGTAGAGGGGGTCGTAAGTTGGGAAAAGGGGACTCGGCTGGTTGCCTGCCATACCTCATGACTGGTATGGTAGCAGAGAAAGGTTGCCTTGAGTGTAGGTGATTTCATGTGATGCAGGCGATCTTGTGTATAGCGAATTTGGCAGATTTCCTTAAAAGAGCGGGCTCTCTGGGAATTAGTGGACGATCAGTTTCCTTAAATGGAGCAGGTTTTTATGCAGCTAATTTGGTGGATTTCCTTAAAGAGCGGACTCTTCTGGGAATCCGTGACTTGGGCAATGATGTGGATCAGAAAGTTGCAGATCGGTGGTCAAATGGCGGCTTTATTTCTTAAGTGGCAGACATCTTGAAAATGGCGGACTAAACAAGGCAGATCAGTGGTATGTGGCAGATCGGCAGACTTAAACTGGTGGCGGCTGGCAAAGTTATGTCAAAGACTGGCTTTGTTTGCATGAACTGAATCACTGCAAAGTTGTGTCTATAGACTGGCTTTTGAGAAACAGATTTCTTCAGGCTTATCTGACAAGCGAACCAAAAGGGCGGCAAAGTTCTTCACTCGAACTTGGTGGCAAAACTGGGAAACAATGAACTTCTTTATATTGGAAAGTGAACCAGAGTGGAAGGCAAGCTCACAACTTCTTGACAGTGGCTCATTGACAGGTTTCTCCTCCTAAGTATACCAGACAATTGGCTTTTGTTTTGCTATTTGGAACTGAGGTTTATTCACTCTTGTCTCTGGGGTATTTTATATATTGTGGTTGCTACCTTGTTGCTATCTGGCTAATTATAGAGTGTTATTTATGGGGTTACAGTTACTGTAAGGAGTTATGGTCACTGTAAGGAGTTATGGTCACTGTAAGGGGTTACAGTCACTGTAAGGGGTTACAGTCACTGTAAGGAGTGCTTCCTACTTTAGCTATCTGAGTTATTAATACAGTTTTCTGCAGCAATGGTTGCTGTGCTGGTTACTATGCTATGCTGAGTATTCATGTCATCTTATTCATGTCATCTGACTGAGTTATGAAGTAGCTATGTTTTTGTGGTTTGTCACATCAGCCCCCACTAAAGGGTGGTCTGTCCCAGACTATCCTTTAGTCATCATTCCAGTAGACATAAGCATCTTCAGCATCTATACCTGTACTATCATCTCTTTCTATATCTGGGTCACTCCATTCTAGTTCAAGATCTTCTTCTGATTCTTCAGGAAATAGGATGTCTACTTGTTGGAGAGTGCTCTGGAAGGTGATCTTGTTCATCTGTTGGATGTCATTGAGGTAGAAATGGGCCTGCACCAGTGCTCTAACATTTCGTTTGAACAAGGTATAGATTCATTTGGCAGCTCTAGCTTCTTGGATGGTAATTACTGCTGCATTTCTTATGTATGGCTGATCTTGTAACAGTTGTCCGATATTGTAGAAGGCCTGTAGCTGGTGGATCTGAAGCAACCTTTGAGCAATAGCAAGGTTCTCTTCAGGGTTCTGGATCTGCTGGACCAAAGTTCCTTCAGGTTGGCAGAATTGGGGTAAGGGGATTGGAAGGGCTTAGAAGGAACTGAGAATAAGAGCTTGGATTCTCTGATCAATCATAGTTTGTGCAGGTATATCTTGAGCCGATTGATGTGAACTGGAGTTCTCAAGATTTGTCCATCCATGCTTCTTATATAGATGCTGGGTCCTCTAATGTTGTGTACAAGGTATGGTCCTTCCCATTTTGTTTCCAGTTTGGCGGTGAAGTTTGTTTCAATCATGCTTCTCCAAACTAGAACTTGATCTCCAATCTTGATCTTCTGATCCTTCTGCTTCTGGTCATAATACTTATTTTGTCTTTCCTGGGCCTTGATAATATGTTTTTGGGCATCTTTTCGCAGCTGATCTCCCTTTTCAAGAAGCTTTCTGAGGTTCTCATGGTCAGCAGTTCTGGTCTTCTTGGCAAACATCATTTCTAAGGGCTTTTGTTTGGTTGAGGCAGCAGGGGTGTTTCGGATTTCCCACAGGATTTCAGGTAAGCAGAGATCCCAATTGGTAGGATTAACCTTGGCAAGTTCTTTCTTGATGGTCTGGTTCATTCTTTTGGTCATTCCATTGATTTGCAGATGGTAGGAGGTAGTTCTTTTCAGGTGGATCCCATGAATTCGTACATAACTTGAGATTATATTGTTTACAAATTTAGTTCCTCAGTCAGAAATAAGTTCTTCAGAGGGTCTATATTGGTGGGTGAGGTCATGAAGGTGTTTAACAATGGTCAGGGCATCTGCAATCTCCATGGGGTATACTTTGGGCCATTTCCTCAGATGTTCAACAAATACTAGGATGTATCTGTTTCATTTTGGTATTACTGGTAGGGGTCCAATTATATCTACTCTCCATCTTTGAAAGATGTGAGTGGGTAGGGGAATTGGTTGTAGAGGGGCTTGATAGTTCTTCTTTCTTTAATACTTCTGGCAGGTGTCATACTTCTGGATGATGTCTCAGACTTGTGTTCTGAGGTGGGGCCAATGTTGATAATCTTTTCGAATCTTGTCTTCAGTATTTGTCTGTCCTTGGTGGGCTTTCTGGTGTTCTTATCGGATGAGATCTTCTTGCTCCTTGATGGTCTTGGGAACTTCTTTGAGGGTGCAGTTCTAAGGTACACCCTTTCTTTGGTTCATTGGGTCATGTGGGAGAGAACATCAACATTGTTGTGAGTTCTTCCTGCTTTGTAGACGATGTTGATTTCATAATATTGAAGGATAAGGATCCATTGGGCAAGGATTCCAGTGGGGTCTTTTCAGTATAGTAACCATTTAAGAGCTGCATGGTCTGTGATCAGGGTGAACTTTCTTCCAATGAGGTAATGTTTGAATAAGGTGACCGCCCATATGACTGCAAGGCATTCCAATTTGGTGCTTCCATAGTTGGTCTGCTGCTTATTGGTGGCTCTGCTTGAATAAGCTATCACATAGTGCTGTTTGTCAGGTCCTTCTTGTGCAAGGATTGGTCTGAGGCCATTCTTGGATGCATCAGTATACAGGATGAAAGGTCTCTGCAGATCTGGTCAGACTAGGATTGGTGCTGAGGTCAGACAGTGTTGTAATTTTTGGAAGGCTTCTTCTTGTAATTCTTTCCATTGGAACAGTACTCCTTTCTTCAGCAAGATTCAGATTGGGGCAGAGATTTCAGCAAATCCCATAAGATGCAAGCATCAGGAAGGATAGGGCTTCCTTTGGGGTCTTGGGGACAGGGAAGTTGTTGACTTTTTCAATCTTCTTGGGGTCTGCATGTGTTCCATCCTTAGAAACTATGAATCTAAGGAATTCAAGCTTCTGTTTGCCAAAGTAGCACTTCTTTAAGTTGAGTCTCAGGTGGTTTTGTTGGGTGAGTTTGAAAAACTCTTCAAGGTCTTGCAGGTGGTCTTCGAAATTTGCTGAGTAGATGTTGGAGTCATCCACATAAACAATCAGGCAATAGTGGATGAGAGGGGCATATACTGAATTCATCATTCGCTAGAAGGTTGGGGGTGCATTGCAGAGTCCAAAAGGCATTCAGAGGTACTCAAACAATTTTCCTAGGGCAAGGAAAGCTGTCTTTTGAATGTCTTTGGGGTCCATTGGTATCTCATAGAATCCTGCGAATAGATCCATGCTGCTGAAGTATCTTGTATTTTGTAGCTGATCCAGAAGGTCATCAATTCGGAGCAAGGGGTATATATCTTTTTCGGTTACTATGTTGAGTTTTCTGAAGTCCACAATGAGTCTCCATCCTCCTTTCATTGGTACTATGAGTATAGGGCTGGCCCAAGGGCAGATAGAGGGTCAGATTACTCAATTGTCTAAGAGTTCCTGTATGTATTCTTTTTTGAATGTCTTTAAGTAGTGGGGTATCCTGTATGGTTTCTGTCAGATGGGTGTTGCATTTCCTGTATTTATACTGTGGTGGTATGATGGGTTGTATGGCAGGTTGCCATAGTTTGTGGTGAAGATGTCCTGATATTTATGAAAGAGTTTGGTCAATTGTTTTTGTTGCTGAGGGGACAATTCTTCTCTAATGTTTGTGGAAGGCTTTACTTTCTCCTGGGTTGCAGAGGGGCCTTTCCTTTCTTCTGTGACCTTTTGCTGTTTCCCTGTAGTTTAATTTGTAAACTTCTCTGTGTGTTTGGTTGAGATAAGGCACAAGGTGTCCAATTATGGTTCCTTTTGGCAAGATGATGTTGTCCCAGCTTGTGTTGGTTGCTTGGGTGTGAACGGATTCATCTTGTCAGGAAAGGTGTATCCTTCTATGTATAGATTTCAGATTTCTTCATTGAGTTCGAAGAAAAGGTTCTGGGGGTCTGGTGGTGCAAAGATTTCGATGGTGGTCTGCTCTCCTGGCTCAAGGATGAGGTTCTTGTGAAGCTTTACTGGTTGGCAAAAAACTTGCTGAGGGGTATTTGCTTTGAATCAGCTGACCTGAAGGAGATGTACTTCCTTCTTGTCTGAGCTTCCAAATCCTTTGGTCTGTTTGGTTCCTTGAGTGAGCTTGGGTACTTCTTGCAGCTGAGGGGTCTTGTATTCGAGAAAGACTGCCTGTGTAATTTTGTCTCCTTTGTTGATTCAAATCTATTCACCACTTTCATTTTTTAAGATGACATTGATTTCGCCTGTATATCCTGGGTCAATGGTTCCTCCTTCAGTAAAGAGTCCTTCCAGGGCTAGACCAGACCTTGAGGTCAACTGGATGTAAGTTCCTTTTGGTGGTTGCATGGCAATACCAGTTCTGATGAGCTTTGTACTTTTGGGGCCCATAGTGGTGTCATAAAGACTGCTGAGATCATAGCCAACATCTTCTTGGTGTGCCTTTTTCGGTGGAATTGCATTGGGATGAAGCAGGGTAAACTGTGCAATTTTCTTGCCAAGTATAGGCTGTCCATGGGCTGAGGCTCCTGTGGCATTAGATCTCCAACCTCTGATGTCTAGGTGGGGCCATCTTGCTCCAGAAGAGGGTTCTCGAAGATAATTGATTCCTCTTTTTCCAGTGGGGTCCAGGGCTTCCATGTAGTTGATAGCATCATCTATCCATCCTTGGCGAGTTGTATGGTGAATGAGAGCCAGGATATCTTCTCCTAGGTCATATATCTTGAGGACCTTCTTTGTGGGCTTCTTTGTTTTCTCTTTTCGAATCTGGACTCAGTCATCTCCTCTTTTGAGTGTGTGTACAATTACATCCTTGCTGAGATGAATCTTTTTGTATTGACAAGGCCAGCATCTTGGGTGCTTTCCATGATGGCAATATCCCATGGCTTGAAAGTGCTTCTTTCTTTCTTCGATTTCTCCTAGCTTCGGAAATCTGCATCCATTCATATCATACTTTGGAGGGAGGGTAGACAGGGGTTTCACTTCTGTCTGGGTGTAGAATCCGACTCTATGTCTTCTTTTCATAAGTGAGGTAGTGGATTCTTGGAATGAGATTCCTTCTGCAATGATTTTCGGGGATTCTGGTCCAGGGGGCTGTCTGGCTTGCTGGTCCAATATGTGGCACCAGTAGCAGTAGTCTCTTGGTGAGTGGAAAATGACTTGATGAGGGCATCTGCCCATTTAGAAGGCTCTCTCTTGATGGGTTTCAGGCCTTGGAATAACTGGTTGTGAGCTGGGTCCAGCTTCTTCTTCACTCCAGGGGGTATTGTTTTCTTCTCCTTCTTGTGGTGCCCAATTCAGATCATCCCATGAAATAGCTGTGGGGAGCTCTTCATTTTCCAAGATGCTGTCATCTTCTTCTTCTGGAGGCTGGTCCCAAATTGCTTGAATTTCAGCTTCTTCAATTTCGGGGCTGGGTATTACTTTTGCATGGCTTTTTGGTTGAATATTATGGGGGTATCTCTTCTTTCTTTTCCTGCATTCAGTGCATGTAGTGCCAGGACTCTTTTGAATTCCCACATGTCTGGATGAGTGTTCCTCACATTTCTGTCTTTGAAGGCATCTAATACATCCTCTGGCTTCTCCAGCAATGGCTCCAATTGTGATGGGGATAGTATCTTGTGCCCACACATTGTCTTCTGGTCTTTCTTCTACCATGTTGATTTGGGGCCTCAGTCTGGGGTTATTGTCATTTTCAGAGTCCTCCTCTTCTTCCTTCTCAGTGGTGGATTCTTCACTGCTGGTATATTCTTCTTGGATGGTTACCTTCTTCTTCTTCCTTGATGGCTCAAAGCTGGTGACTTTGACTTGGTACTTCTTTCCTCTGTAGTCGAATTTGAGTACTTGTTGACCAATGTTGACGTCTGCATTCATTTCCTTCATCCAATTGGTGCCAAGGATCATATCATAGGTGACAGCTTTAGTCACAACTGCCTTGGGGATGGTAAACTGAATGTGTCCAAGAGTGATGGTGATGTTTCGAACCTCTCCTAGTGGTTGAGTTCAGCCTCCATCTGCTACTATGATGCTGAGCCTAGAGGGTCTGTCAATGGGCCATTGAATGCTGTCCAGGAACTTTTTGGCAATAACACATACAGCTGCTCCTGTATCAATGAGGATTTTCGCCTTCTGGCCCCCGATTTCTCCAAACAAGTAGGTGCTGACATGCCTTTCTGCAGCTTGAACTGCTGGGGTTGCCAGTTCTTCTTGAGGGATGGGAACTCTTCCTGTATAGGATCTAGTGGTTCGCAGCAACTTGTTCCTTACTCCAGCAGGTGTCAGTTGAAGGAACTGCAAGAGTGGGACTTCTATCTTAGCTTCTTGGATCTTCTTCCAGGCTTCATTGTAGATGTCCCAGGACATGGTCTTTGGAATGTATTTCTTCTTGGACTTTGGAATCTTAGTTTCGAATTCTGGTTCTTCTCCTATATCTTCATCAGCAGATTCTGTTTGAGGATCTTCTTCATTGATAGTAGCTCCAGGAATAAAGGGTGAAGGGGAGTGGGGAGGTGTATCAACCTGTCCCTCCTCATCTTCATCTTGAATAGTTCTCCTGCTTGTTCTTTTGGGAGGCTTTCCTACTGCTCTGGAGCGGCCTACTACTCTCTTTCTCTTTTCTGCTGGGTAGACTGTTTCTCCATATTCAGCTTTGGTTGGGTACAAGTCTAGGTCACTGTATTCTTCACTGTCACTCTGCTCATAGTCTTCAACTGGGTGAGCTTCTGTTCTTTTGTTGTGGGTATCCTTTTGGTTTGGTGGCTCAGAATTCCTTGAGCTGCCTTGGTTGTTGCATTCAGAGGCATAGTGACCTTGCTGTCCACACTTGTAGCATTGGATCTCTGCTCTATCTCTTGGAGGATAGTTTTGGCTATCAGAGGATGGGTAGTTCCTCTGGTAATCTCGATTTTCATGGGGGGGTACCTTGGCTGATAGTTCCGATTTTCTTAAGGGGGATACCTTGGCTGGTAATTCCAATTTTCGCATGTGGAGAGCCTTTCAATCTGGCTAACCAGTCTGTTTACTTTCGAATTGAGGTCTTGAATCTCATTCTTGACCTTCTTCCATTCTTTGGTGGGCTTCTCTCCTTTTGATTCTCCTTGAAGGATTCCTTGTAGGGCCTTGACCAAGAGGTCTTCTTTGTCTTCTTTCTGATTGTCAGTCCAGGTGGTTCCTTGCTTGACATCAAAGTATCCTTGGGCTGCATCTACTTGCTCTTCAGGCTTCCTGATGCCCAGGGTTTGGACATGTTGAGCAATGTTGGGTGGAATTCCATTCATGAAGATCATTGGACCAATGATGTCTTGATTGGCAGCATTGAATCCAGTAGCATGCATTCTCTTCTAAATTCTTGTAAAGAATGCTCTTCGGGATTATCCAAGATTTATCTTCATTCCCATTATGGATTCTTGAGCTTTGTAATGGGTTTTGTTTCCTGCATACTTTTCAATGATCCAGTGCTGCATGGCCTCATATTGTTCTTCTTCTGATCTTGCATTCTCCATGACATTACCTAGGTCTGTGTCAACATCATTTGCAGTTCTGGTGAAGATGCCTTTGGCTGGTTCTCTCAGTTGTGCCTTAAAGACATTGATTTGTCTTTGGGTTGACAAATCCCTCAGGGCTGCTATTCCCTCAATTGCATCTATGAATTCTCTTGGATCCTCCTCTGGGTATCCTGCAAATATGGGTAGTGTTGTGCCCATTTTATCTTCACTATCTTCTGATTCTGTTTCGACTTCTTGCTCTGATTTTGAGTTGTTGGCTATTGATGGGTATGAACTTGAAGGTGCAAGGGATCTGGGAGATGGTGTCCTTCTTGGTACTATTCTGGAGAGTCTTGTGGGTTAGTTTCTTGGGATTGGGGTTTCTGGTCTGGGTAAGTCAAGAAAGACTCTAGGAGGGAATCTTTTGAGATGATTGTTGAGGTCTTGGACAAGGTTGTCAAAGTCTTGGTTGGTATTGTCTACTTCACCTGGTGTGAGCTTGTCAAAATCTCTGGTTGGTGTATCTGCTGGTGGTACTGGTGGAGGATTTCGTACAGTGCTGGCTTCTGCAGTGTCAGATCCTTCTGAGTGGTATCCAATTCTGGAGGTAATTATGCTTCTTCCTGTCCAAACACTTTGTAGGGCTGGTATTTCTTCTCCTGTAGTAGCTGAGATTGGTGCTGTATCAAAGGTTGCAGTAGTGCTAGCCTCCAGGTTGAAGGTTGGGTTCTTGTAAGCTGAAAAGTCATGGTAATTCTTTTGAGAATATTCCCAGTTGAGCACCCAAATGTAACATGCCTGGCTCAATAGAGGCAAATTACAAGGTTGGGCAGCTGTGTAGATTGGCTTGAGCCCCCAGTTACTTTGTCAAAAAGCAAAAAAATGTTCAGATATTATATAGGTCTGGTACTGGTATTGGTGCTGATACTGGTGTTTAGTGGTCTAATATTCAATAGCTGGAGACTTTCTGTGTGTGATTTCCTAATTTGGCGGTGCTCTTGAGTGTAGGCAAATTCGTATGATGTGGGCGATCTTGTGTATGGCGAATTTGGCAGATTTCCTTAAAAGAGCAGGCTCTCTGGGAATCAGCGGGCGATCAGTTTCCATAAACAGAGCGGGTTCTTATACAGCTAATTTGGCGGATTTCCTTAAAGAGCGGGCTCTTCTGGGAATCCGTGACTTGGCTGATGATGTGGATTGGAAAGCGGCAGATCAGCAGTCAAATGGCAGCTTTATTTCTTAAGCAGCGGATATCTTGAAAATGGTGGACTGAATGAGGCGGATCGGTGGTATGTAGTGGATCAGTGGACTTAAACTGGTGGTGGCTGGCAAAGTTACATCAAAGACTGGCTTCATTTGTGCGAACTGAATCACTGTGAAGTTGCATCTATAGACTGGCTTTTGAGAGACGGATTTCTTCAGGCTTATCTGGCAAGCAAACCAAAAGGGTGGTGAAGTTCTTCACTTGAACTTGGTGGCAAAACTGGGAAATGATGAACTTCTTTGTATCAGAAAGTGAACCAGAGTGGAAGGCAAGCTCACAACTTCTTGGCAGTGGCTTGTTGGCAGGTTTCTCCTCCTAAGTGTACCAGACAATTGGCTTTTGCTTTGCTATTTGGAACTGAGGTTTATTCACTCTTGTCTCTGGGGTATTTTATACATTGTGGTTGCTACCTTATTGCTATCTGGCTAATTATAGAGTGTTATTTATAGGGTTACAGTCACTGTAAGGGGTTATGGTCACTGTAAGGAGATACAGTCACTGTAAGGAGTTATGGTCACTGTAAGGGAATATAGTCACTGTAAGGGGTTATGGTCACTGTAAGGAGTGCTTTCTACTTTAGCTATCTGAGTTATTTATACAGTTTTCTGCAGCAATGGTTGCTGTGCTGGTTACTATGCTATGCTGAGTATTTATGTTATCTTGTTTACGTCATCTGACTGAGTTATGAAGTAGCTACATTTTGTAGTTTGTCACAATATATATAATATCAACTGAGCTGAAGATTTAGATAATTACTGATTTACTTACAAAGACTCTCTCAGAATCTAAATAAGATATATATTTAAGAAATAGATCTAATAAATGATCTTATATAT
>RQIL01015265.1:0-10822 GCA_003951145.1 Jimgerdemannia lactiflua | reverse complement strand
TTTTTATAATTTCTAAAAAAGATAAAATAAAGTTTTACTAAATAATTTATATATTGTAATGTGTCCAGCTCAATAGAGGCAAATTACAAGATTAGATGGCTGTATAGATTGGCTTGACCTCCCAGTTACTTTGTCAAAAAGCAACAAAATATTCAAGTTTATGGGTCTGGTGTCTAGTGGTATAATATTTAACTTCTGGAGAATTCTGCTTGTGATTTGGGTGATTTTCTTTTTAGGTGGATTGCTGATAATTTGTTTGATAGTCCTTTGTAAGCAAGTGGGTTTTCTTCTTAAGTGGCAGGCTAATTTTGTATGATATGGTGATTTGTCTGTGACTCGGGTGATCTGTTTTCCTTATGTGTATGAGTTCTCTGAGTGCAGATTGCTCGTGATGGTGAACTTGAATATGACAGGTGATCAGGTTGAATAATGTGGATTGGGCAGTCGATGCAGTTTCTCAAGCAATGCGGTTTCTTGAATGATGTGGATTCTCAGTCAATGCAGATTCTTTGAGGTGGACGAGGTGGTTTTGGTGGACTTCTGGGATGCAGATCCTGCGGAATGTGGCAGATTGGTGGACAAAAATGTGGTGGCCTTGAATGTGGATTATTTCCTAAATTGCCAGACTCCTTGAATAATGGTGGCTTATTCCTTAAGTGGCAGACTTGAATGCAGATCAGCAGACAAAATATAGATGCAGACTATTAGGCTTATTCTGATAAGTAGACCAAATGGTGAACTTTTTTCTTAAAAATGGCAGACTTCTTTATATCAGAAAGTGGACCAGAGTTGGAATTGAACAAAGCTCACAATCTTCTAAGAGTGACTTTAGAGTAGGTGTTTCTCCTAAGTGTTGCAATCCAATTCCTTTAGGATCAAGTGGCTCTCAGCAGACATATTCCTTGAAGTATATTAGGCAGACTTGTCTTTTGCTTTTGAACTTTTTGGAACTGAGGTTTATTCACTCTTGTTACTGAGGTATTTTATACTATATGGTTGTTACCTGGTTGCTATCTGGCTAACTATGGATTGTTATTTACAGAGTTACAGTCACTATAAGGGGTTACAGTCACTGTAAGAGGTTATGGTTACTGTAAGGAGTGCTTTCTTCTTTGGCTATCTGAGTTATTTATACAAGTGGTAGTGCATTTGGGTAACTATGTTGGATAGCTATGTATTCACATTACCTGATTAAGTTGTAATATAGATGATACATTTTTGTGGTTTATCATATCAGCTCCCATTAAAGAGTGGTCTGTCCCAAACTATCCTTTAGTCATCATTCCAATAATCATAAGCATCTTCTACATCTATGCCAGTACTATCATCTTCTTCTATATCTGGGTCACTTTATTTTAGTTCTAGGTCTTCTTCTTATTCTTTAGGAAATAGAATATCCACTTGTTGGAGAGTGCCCTAGAAGGTGATTTTGTTCATCTGTTAGATATCATTGAGGTAGAAATGAGCCTGCACCAGTGCTCTAACATTTTATTTAAACAGAGTATAGATTCATTTGGTAGCCCTAGCTTCATGGATAGTAACTCTTGCTGTACTTCTTATATATGGCTGATCCTACAACAGTTATCTGATATTATAAAAGGCCTGTAGTTGGTGAATCTGTAGCAATCTTTGGGCAATGACAAGGTTCTCTTGGTGCTTCTGAATTTACTGAACCAAAGTTCCTTCAGATTGGTGAAATTGTGGTAGGAGAATCAGAAAGACTTAAAAGAAATTAAAAATAAAAGCTTGGATGCACTGATCAATCATGATTTGTGCAAATATATTTTGGACTGATTAATGTGAACTAGGTTCTCAAGATATATCTATCCATGCTTTTTATATAGATATTGGTTCCTCTGACATTTTATATAAGATATGGTTCTTCCCCTTTCAGTTCCAGTTTGGCAGCAAAGTTTATTTCAATCATACTTCTTTATACTAGAACTTGATCTTTAATCTTGATCTTCTGATCCTTTTGCTTCTGATTATAATACTTCTTTTGCCTTTCCTGGGCCTTGATATATTGATTTCAGGTATCATTTTACAGCTGATCTCCTTTTTCAAGAAGCTTTCCAAAGTTCTCATGGTCAGCAATTCTGGTCTTCTTGGCAAACATCATTTTGAAGGACTTTTGTTTAGTTGAGGCAGCAGGGGTGTTTCAGATTTCCCACAGGATTTCAGGTAAGCAGAGATCCCAATTGGTAGAATTAACCTTGGCAAGTCCTTTCTTGATGTTTGGTTCATTTTTTTGGTCATTCTATTATTCTTTTCAGATAGATTTCATGAATTCATGCAAAACTTGATTTCTCAGTCAGAGATGAGTTCTTCAGGAGATCCATATTGGAGAGTAAGGTCATGAAGGTATCCAACAATAGTTAGGGCATCTGCAATCTCCATGAGGTATGCTTTAGGCCATTTGGTCAGATATTCAACAAATATCAAGATATATTTGTTTTGTTTTAATGTTTCTGGTAGAGATCCTATTATATCTACTCCCAATCTTTGAAAGATGTGAGTGGGTGGGGGAATCAGTTGTAGAGAGGCTTAATAGTTCTTTTTTCCTTGATATTTTTGGCAGGTGTTACATTTCTAAATGATGTCTCAGACTTGTGTTCTGAGATGGGGCCAATATTCATAAACTTTTCAAATCTTGTCTTCTGTATTTGTCTGTCCTTGGTGGGCTTTCTGGTATTCTTGTTGGATGAGATCTTCTTGCTTCTTGATAGTTATGGGAACCTCTTTGAGAGTGTAGTTCTGAGGTATACCTTTCCTTTAGTTCATTGGATCATGTGGGAAAAAACATCAATATTGTTGTGAGTTCTTCCCACTTTGAAGATGATATTGATTTCATATTCTTGGAGAATAAGGATCCATCAGGGAAGAATTTCAATAGGGTCTTTTTGGTGCAGTAACTATTTGAGAGCTGCATGGTCTGTGATCAGAGTGAACTTTCTTCCAATGAGATAATATTTCAACAGAGTGACTACCCATATAACTGTAAGCATTCCAATTTGGTGCTCTCATAGTTGGTCTGCTGCTTCAATTTCAGAATTGGGCATGACTTGTGCATAGCTTTTTGGCTGGTTATTGTGAAGGCATCTCTTCTTTCTCCTCCTGTATTCAGAGTATGTGGTGCTAGGGCTTTTTTGAATTCCAATATGTCTGGATGAGTGCTCCTTGCATTGTTGTCTTTGGAGACATTTGGTACATCCTCTGGCTTCTTCGGCAATAGCTCTGATTGTGATGGGGATAGTATCTTATACCCATATATTATCCTCTGGTCTGTCTTTTACCATATTGATTCAGGGTCTCAGTCTGGAGTCATTGTCATTTTCGGAATCCTCCATTTCTCCTTCTTCTATAGTTGATGTTTTGCTATTAGCATATTCTTCTTAAATAGTTACCTTCTTCTTCTTCTTTAATGGCTCAAAACTAGTACTCTTTACTCAGTACTTCTTTCCTCTGTTGTCAAACTTAAGTACTTGTTGACCAATATTAATATCTGCATTCATCTTCTTCATCCAATTGATACTGAGGATCATGTCATAGGTGACAGCTTTGATCACAACTGCCTTGAGGATGGCAAACTGAATGTGTCTAAGAGTGATAGTGATGTTTCAGACTTCTCCCAGGGGCTGAGTTCAGGCTCCATCAATAGACCATTGAATACTGTTCAGGAATTTCTTGACAATGATAAATATAGCTGCTTCTGTATCAATGAGGATTTTCACCTTCTGGCCACCAATTTCTCCAAATAAGTAGGTGCTAACATACCTTTCTGCAGCTTGTACTACTGGGTTGCCAGTTCTTCTTATGGGATGAGAACTCTTCCTGTGTAGGATCTGGTGGTTCACAGCAATTTGTTCCTTACTCTAGCAGGTGTCAGTTGTAGGAACTACAAGAGTGGTACTTTCATCTTGGCTTCTTGGATCTTCTTTCAAGCTTTATTATAGATGTCCTGTGGTATGGATATTTCTTTCTGGACTTTGGAGTCATAGTTTTCAATTATGGTTCTTCTCCCATATCTTTATCAGCAGATTCTGGCAAGGGATCTTCTCTATTAATAGTAGCTCTAGAGATGAAGAGTGAAGAAGAATGGGGAGGTGTATCGATCTGCTCTATTTCATCTTCATCTTGAATGATCCTCTTGTTTGCTCTTTTGGGTGGCTTTTCTACTACTCAGGGATGGCCTACTGCTCTCTTTCTTTTTTCTACTAAATAGATTGTTTCTCTGTATTCAACCTTAGTCAGATACAGATCTAGGTCACTGTATTCATCACTATCACTCTGCTCATAATCTTCTACTGGGTGAGCTTCCATCCTTTTATTGTGGGATTCTTTCAGTTTGGTGGTTCAGAATTCCTTGAGCTACCTTAGTTGTTGTATTTAGAGATATTGTGTTCTTGCTGTCCACACTTGTAGCATTGGACTTCTTCTCTGTCTCTTGGTGGATAGTTTTAGTACTCATAGGGTGTATAATTCCTCTGGTAATCCCAATTTTCATATAGAGAATAACTTGGCGGGAAATTCTGATTTTTATATGGAGGATACCTTAGCTAATAATTCTAATTTTCATAAATGTAGTAAGCTTTTCAATTTGTCCAATCAGTCTGTCCACTTTTGAATTAAGATCTTAAATCTCATTCTTGTCCTTCTTCCATTCTTTGGTAGGTTTTTCTCTGTCTGTTTCTCCTTGTAGGATTCCTTATAGTGTTTTGACCAGGAGGTCCTTCTTGTCTTCTTTCTTGTTGTCAGTCCAGGTGATTGCTTGCTTGACATCAAAGTATCCTTGGGCTGCATCTACTTGCTCTTCAGGCTTCCTGATGTCCAGGGTTTGGACATGTTAAACAATATTGGGTAGGATTCCATTTATGAAGATTATCGAACCAATGATATCTTAATTGATAGCATTGAATCTGGTAGCATGAAATTCTCTTCTGGATTCTAGTAAAGAATGCCAGTGGGGGACTCCTTTCTCTAGTAACATTCATATTAAACCAGATTTCCACATACTTTTCACATACTTTTTCATTGTTTATTAGAGAAAACTCTTAAGGCAATGGTGACAAAGCAAGGTTCTGGTTAGCATACTGGTGTGGGAGGTGTTCCAGTGTTCTAATGGCAGTATAGCAAGAGGGGAATTGGTATGGGACAGGGGTTCTTTGGACCATTGAAGAGAGGAAGTACAGGAGGGGGGCATGGGTTAGGTAAGAAGGTGAGAAGCAGTGAAAGGATAAGCTTAGCAGCAGCAGTTAAGAATGGGAGAGGGAGAAAGGATGCTGAGGGGTAGAGACAGTGGGGAAGGAGAAGAAGAAGGCTGGGGCCACTGGAGGGGTGCTGCCTAGGAGTGGGAAGGAGGGTACTGGAGGAGGTGTGACTAGTATAGAGACTGGGACTACTGATGGTGGTGTGATGGCCAATCTGGAAAAAAATCCAGATTTGACTACAGAAGGCGAGAGGAGCCAGGGGGGGTCAAGAACTGTGCACAGGGACAATCTATCAGATAGTGTAATAGGCTTAGTAGTGGCCCTATTACTTAAGAAGTTGATCTCCAAATTCATAGTCATAGTGAGCTTCTGGGGACTAGCAGTGATGGCAAAGATGGTCTTGGGGCTACTGGGTAGGCAGTTGGCTGCTTTGGAATCAGTGAAGTTCCTGAAGGGGCTGGAAGGGGTTGAAGTCAGATTTGTAGGGGAGAAACACTTAGTGGATACCCTGTCAAAGAGAGTTGTAGTGGGTGAAGTCATGGTCCCAATGTCAAGGTGTTTGTACTGAGATTCCAGAGTAGTATATCTGGTGGTCAAGGGGGTCCCTATAGTATTAGTGGAAGAGATGAGGAGATGAATTGGGGTAGTAATGCAAGAGTACAGAGATATAGTTGATATTAGATTTCAGATGTGAGATGGGATAACATTCCGGATGGATGACATATGTAAAGATGAGACTAAGGGTGGCTGGGAAAGAGGTGACTGGGAAGGTGGAGGATTGGCCAAAGGTGTTGAAGTGGGACCCAGTTGAATGTAAGATATTGAGAGTAAAAAAAATAGAGGAGGAGAAAGAGAATTTGTTAATAGTACTATAGAAGTTGGAAGGGACCATAGAACAGAGGTGAAGGCTTGTGAGGCCTTTAAGAATGCAATAGTGGTAGAGGAGATGAATGAGAGGAAGGTGTGGATGGATAAGAAGGCATAGGAGAGGGAGCAGGGGAGGCATATACAGATTAAACTGCTAGAGAGCTACAAGGTGAAGCCAGGTATAGAGATGGTGCCTCTGCCTGGATTTACAGGGAGTCTGGAGACTTCAAAGCATGCCCTCCAGTGAAAGAAGATTATTGGGAGAAAAAGCCTGGGTTCTTTGTTGACTTCGATGAGGAGGAGGAAGACTAGACTGAGAAGGTGGAGACCTTGAATTTTAGACTGATACCCAGGGCTGAGAGGGAGGATGTTGTGATAAGGGGGGCCCAGAGTGTGAAGTATGGGGTTTTGGATGCTGAGTGCAGGGGTGTGGTAGTTGGGGTGGCCAAGGAGCTGTCAAGAAAAGGTGTGGTAGGGGGTACTGGGAGAACAAGTGGACTTAGGGAGGGGAGGAGGCCCATGACACCAGAAATTGGTCATATCAGGGGGGGGCAGGATGGATACTAGCAACATTCAATGATCTGGCAGTAGATGAATTTGCAGAGATGGATTTCCAAATCCTGGGGGAGGAGGAGTGGCAGAGATTTCTGGCTGGAGAGAGAATAGTGAACAGGCTGCTATCAGAGATACTGGTGATCATGCTGGAGGAGGAGGGGTATGAGGTAGATGCTGGAAGAGAAGTAGAGTTAAGAGAGGTAGCAGGGCAGACTGTTAAAGAGTGCTGGATGGCAAAGGATGGAGCTGAGCTATGGAGGTCAGTCTGTAAGAACTATAGGGAGAAAGTAGAGAAGAAAGATGATAAGGCTGATTTGGAGGTCCTGGCTGTACTGGATAAGAAGGAGACTGAGAAGGATGAGGTGGAAGCAGAACACCTCTTTGACTTGTCTAAGATGGACATTAAAGCTGGAAATCTGATTGGGCTGGGAGAGTTGTATTACCTTCAAACAATATTCTTTATGAACAGTACAACCAACATTTTATCACTAAATGTCAATGGGCTATGGGGTGCAGTGTAGTATCAAAACATTTTTGAATAGCTATGAAAGATAGAAGCTAATCTTTTTTTACTACAGAATGTGAGATGTGAGGAGAAT
Organism: Jimgerdemannia lactiflua; assembly: GCA_003951145.1. Classification (NCBI taxonomy): domain Eukaryota; kingdom Fungi; phylum Mucoromycota; class Endogonomycetes; order Endogonales; family Endogonaceae; genus Jimgerdemannia; species Jimgerdemannia lactiflua. Next base: position 3,594 of record RQIL01015265.1, on the reverse strand, counting down.
ATAGACAAGCTAAATTGGATTAGAGAATGGGTAGGGGTGGCAGAATGGTGTGGAAAGATTGGGATCCTGATTTACAAGAGTAGAGTAGAGTTGGTGGACATTGGGGGGTGGGGAGAATGCCTCCTGTGAGGAATGTGGAGGAGGCCAGAGTGGGGCCCAGTAGTGATTGGCTCTTATTACTGTCCAGCAGTCTATAGTGAGAGGGTGGGATGGTTGGAAGAGTTGCTGGAGGATGGGATACTGATGGAGGCTGGGGTGGATATCCTGGGTAGTGACTTCAACATTGTGAGAGAGGCCTCTTGGGATCAGTCTGATGAGAGAGTAGAGTTAATTGGCCATAGTGGTGGGCTGGACAGATAGGAGAAGATTGAGAGGCTGAGCACTCTGAGAGATATGGAGAGGGTTAAGTGGGGAGTGGCTAAGGTTTTCACACATTGGATTGATGGACTGGAAACAAGGATTAATTAGGTACTTTTGGCAGATTGCTGGGGAGAAGATATTTGGCAGGAACTTGGAGTAGTCTGGTGCCCTGGTCGGACCATTGGGGGGTGCTGGGGTGGGGGAACTTTGGAGGAAGTGGGGATGGACCTGGACATTAGCAGCTCAACTATACTCTGTTGGAGGGTGAAACTTTGTGGGAATGATGGGAGGGAGAGGTAGAGGCTAGCATTGCTAGGTTGCAGGAGAAGGAGGCCCCAGTGAGGGTCCAGTGGGTGAAGCTGAAGGAGGTGACAAAGATGTACTGAGAAGAGACTGGGAGGCAGAAGGGTAAGCTTCAGTGAAAGAAGGGGCTGTGAGCTTCCCACCATATGGAGCAACTGCTGTTGTAGTGGTTAGACATGAAAGGACTGATGGGGGAAAAGAAGAAGGACTGGTGGGTAGTGAGGGTGAGGATGAAGATTGAGGAACTAAAGGGAGTGTGGAGGATGGAGAAGTAGGCTCATATTTATAGAATAGTGGTAAGGCTTAGGTTGCAGGGACTGGAAGAAGGAAGAGAGACCTACTAAGTATCTCTCTAGGATATTGATGGCAAGGAGGGTGAGGCACCAGTGAGAAGAGATCATCAGAGGGGATGGCCTCTTAGTAACTAGGATCCAGGAGATTCTCAGAGAGCTGAATGATTGGTGGAAGCTGTGGAGTGAGGAAGAGGGAGGTGAGGACAGTGAGACCATTGTGGAGTGTTTGGAGGATTGGTACTCTCTGGGGGAGGAAGGGCTGGAGGAACTGGCAAGACCAGTGAGAGAGGAGGAGATTTGGCATATCCTGATAGCTACAAAGTCAGAGATAGCCCCTGGTGAGGATGGACTACCCTGGGACTTCTGGAAGAGGATGGTAAGGGTGGAGGGTAAGCTCCATGAGATAAGAGATATGTGTGATGAAGTTGTTAAGTCCAGAATCTGACTGGGTGGTCAGAAGATGGGATTGGTGGCATTACTTTATAAGGACAAGAGACAAAGAGAGAACTGGAAGAACTGGAGGCTGATTATGCTTCTGAATATAGACAGGAAGCTGGTCACAAAGGTGCTGGTGGTGAGACTATAGAGAGTGGCACAACAGGTTCTGGGAGAGGAGCAGAGGAGATTTGTTGGTGGGCAGTTGATCAGAAATGGTATAGCTTGAGTGCATGGCATTATAGAAGAGACTAGGGCAGCTAGAGTAAATGGCTGGCTGGTTTTCTTAGACCAGGAGAAAGCCAATGACAGAGTGTGATAAGTCTGGTTGAGAAAGGTACTGGAGAGGATTGGAATCCCTGGGGGTTTGGGGAGCTCCATCATTCATCTTCTGAAAAGAAGTCAGGCAGCAATCATGGTGAATGGGTACAAAAGTATTGCTTTCCCACTTGGGCAGGGGGGTGCTGCAGGGGGACCCCCTGTCACCTATCCTCTATGCCTTATCATTGGAGCCACTGTTGGATAGGATTAGGTGGAGAATTGATGGGCTGACTGTACTGGGGGTGAATTGAAAAGTGGGGGCCTTTGCGGATAATATATGATATGGTGGTGGGGCTGGGCACTACTGAGAATGTGGGGTAGCTTAAGGAGGTCATAGGTTGGTATGTATGGTGCTCTGGGCAGAAGCTGAACTGGCAAGTGTGAAACAATGGTCCTGGGAAATAGATTGATTGAAGGGAATATTATTGATACTATTATTCCCTCTTGAGAGGCAGTGTGGTATTTGGGAATATTCCTCTTAGTGTATGTTTCAGTACTACCTAAGGCCTGGAGGGAGGCCAGAGTGGGAGCATGGGGAGATGCACTGAGGAGATGGGGAGGGTAGACTATCTCTCTGGCTGGTTGGATGACTATATTGAAAATTTACTAGATGCCAAAGCTGTGGTACCTGGAATATCACTTAGACTTTCTGGCTTAGGTGGTCAAGAGGCTGTTGAAGCTGGCAAGAGAGTGGATTTCAGTGTAGAGGAGTGGCCTGGGACTGATTGACTTCCCTAAATAACTATACTGCCTTCATGCCTAATGGTTGAAAAGAGTAGCAGTGCTGAAAGGAAGAGGCTGGGTCCCACTGCTGCAGAAGGTATAGGAGGCAAGGTATACTCCTCAGAGGTCATCTTGCAACCTACTAGCATTGGTGGAGGGGGGGGGAGTAGGAGGCTCCAATATAAGGAGTTCTGTTGTGGGGTGGTTGAGGGGGGCACATAGGATAGGAATTAGGTGAGAGGGCTATATCAAGGCTGGGCAGCAGGGTGCTGGGATGTAGCAATGGCTAGGCTGCTGCTAGGGGAGGTGCTGGCAGTGAACCTTGATCTAGGGGCAGATGTGGGTAGTCAATATGGGCTGGGGTAGGACCTTTGGCCTGAGAGATGGCAGTATGTAGAGATCAGAGAAGAGTGGGACTGGAGAGGATTGTGGACCTGGGGGATAGAGATGAAGAAGTGGATGCCCTCCAAATTCTGGGTGATTAGATGGAGGGTTTTATAGTAGAATGTCATATGGAACTTCAGATTAGAGCATTTGGTACTGTGAGGTACCTTTGAGTGTGAGGAATGCATGGGAGTGGAGCAGCAGGAAGGGGTGGCGCAGAGTCTAGAATATTGGCTTGGGGAGTGTGAGGTTTTGGATAGCTTCTGGGAGATAGTAGGAAGGTGACTGGGTAGGGTTTACAAGGGTTGTGGGGCTGATTACTGGGAGATATTGACAAGGCACATATTGGGAGGTATTGGTGATGAGTGGCTCATACAGGGGTGGGCATTGGCAGTCTGGATAGTCCTTGCAGATTATTGGGAGGTGGCTTTTGAGGAGGACAGGATGATGATAAGAGAGAAAAAGGAGGTGAGGTGGGAGAGACTGTTAGTGGACATTCTGACAGGTTGGCAGAAAGAGTGGGGCCCACAAAGTGGATGCCATAGGAAGTTGGTGGTGACTATCTGTGATCAGAGTGGGGGGAGGATACAAGTTGTTGATGGGGAGGTTGTATTTGTAAGAGTTAGAGTAAGAGGGTGAGTGAGTGAGGGTATGGGATAGAGTAGGGGTGGGGAGGGGCTACTAGTGTGGTATGAGAATATCTTCAATACTATAGATAGTTAATAAATAAGGCTGCAGTCTGTAGAAAAAAGAAAAAAAAATTCCCATGGGAATT
>RQIL01015254.1:0-10827 GCA_003951145.1 Jimgerdemannia lactiflua | reverse complement strand
TTTTTTTGGCTATCCTTCCATCTCCGGTACTCTACGAGCTTTTGGTGACGCATTTTTGCCGCCGGCGTGCATTGCATTCGCCGGTCTTGGTTGCTTTTAGAGCCAACTGACGAACCTCTTGAGCAAGGGCGAAACCGGTTCCAACCAACTCGCATTGTTAGGGTCCATTCCGATAGGGCAAGGTGTAGCGTAACAAACGAGGACGCGATCCAAATCGTTTTTGGCATGTATTTAAATTATTATTTATTGCAACAGTAAAAAACATATTGTAGCGGATATAATTAGCTCGGCTGCACACTATTAAAGCGTAGCAATATCATCAGAAACTTGTATTGAACTCGCTTCCGTTATTAGCGAAATCTGGAAAATATTGAAATAAATTATCTTTTTAAAAATGTTTCAATAGGGCCTCCTCAAATCCTATCCATCTACGGTAGTTGTGAGGCACATCGGATATCCCGACAAAAGTGAGACTTAGCCCATCAATGTGTAGCCAGAATGTTGAACATGGCGAATGAGCAGTACGCAACTATGAGACGCATATATGTGTTTGGCAATCACCATAAGTGCATCGAGAATACAATAACCGGGTTCGAGCACTATTGAGTGTTTGCTTTGGAAGGATCTGAAATTATAAATGCTATTGCAACGCTGTGCTATTATATACATAATTAGTCCATTGTTCGCGATTTACGCAAAGTCGTCATTCCAGTATATACACACAACAGCGAGTGGAACTGGACATCTCGTATACACCAATAACAGGCCCACAATTTTTTTTTACATCACCCAAGCCAAGAAGCTCAGGAAAAAAATCCAAGTTTGCCTTTCTCGAAAACACAACTCTCACTTTATGGAATCTGCAATCAAACAACATTTGGGACTAACATCTGCTGAAGTACATGTAGACCCAAATGCTGGCCGATGGGTTTTCACCACCAAATCTCTTGTGACGTATCCATTTCGACGCGATCCTATGTTCTTGCCACAACCTTGCTGCAAAAATAAGTAAACAAATAAATAAAACATTGACAGAAAATCACACCTTTGTATTTTATTCTCTCAAGCGCCCCTTCTCAATGGAACAGCCATCATCAAAGTTATCTAAATTAGAGACGAATACCTCTGGTTTGACAAAGGCTTTTTATGGTAGTGGGCATGGGACAAGAATTTATAGAATAATAATGTTTTACAAAAAACGACGGATGCAATGTGCTTACTATAGTAACAGTGCTAGATACTTATTTTCTAGTGTCTGAGGCTCACTGAATAGAATTGTGGGTTTCAGAAATAAAAAATTTAATCAGTTTTGCATGCATTCTGCATTTAAAAGAATTGAAATATGGGCACCACATCTATCAGTCATCATCCGCCTTAAAGTATAGCCTTAGTAGCGAAAATCTACTGGACTTTTTCCAAGATATTATGATGTGGTGTATTGGTCGGATGAATGGATAGACCCAACCCTAGCTACAGCATGTTCCGACAACATAAAACCTTGGAGCTCATATCAAGAGCGCTCAAATATAACTAGAAAAAAAAAGAAAAAAAAAATCTATAGAAATATGGGTATGTACTCTATGTAAATCTGCAGTGGTAAAGTTGCCGAGTATTGTATACCAGAAATTGCGTGTTTTGGGGCATTTATTTGAACATGGACCATTCTCATGTTATACAATAGATGCTGTGATTAATTTCAAATGATAATGAAAATATTCTCTGTTGTATAATAGTGGATTCGTAAGAGACCGAACAGAAGAAGCAATTTATTGACAATACATTTCAGGCGCTGTGAATAATGACGCAAAACGAATTGGCGTAAAGTCACGTGGATACATAACGACTTGTAATCCCAACATTCTCCTCTGTCGCCATACAGTTTAACCGCCCTCGCGTTCACTGACTCGCCGTCTATACTGTCTTCGTCGCAACATCCCGGGTTTTACATTGTCCGCTCGCGCGAGCTCCTGTTCTGGTGGATGAACTGAAGGTATTCACAGCCTGCTTTAGGGTGAATTCTTTATGTGGCTGGATGGATATTTGTCTATGGATTGTTGTGGCAAATAGGGTAATAATGTAGGTATAGAGTATTCATTTATTATATTTTATGTACACTCCACTATATTACATGATGGCAAAGTTTAACTTTCAAAAAATAAAATAAAATAAAATAAAATTGCAACCCTCTCAATACTACCTACACAGAAGCCACTGCGAGGTGGAGTTGCATCGGCTTTTATGTATCTTATAGCATGCTGTCTTGGAATCTACCATCCATTCATACAAGAACTTTGACAAGGCACAATCCCCTTTATTCCCAGCTCATCGTCTCCTCCTTCATGTAAACTAATTTCCTTCATATAAATGAAGTACGCCTTAAACACAGGATATCTCTTAAAATAAACCCCTTGAAATCCACAAGGGACTTGGGTGAATAGGCATGTGGGTCATTGTTGGTGCCATAATAAGTGGGTTAGTAAAGGTAGTCCGACTTGGGCCGGTTGGCCATGGTGGCAATGTTAGCCGGCTACATGTATTTTGTGGCAAAGGATTCAAGCACGGCGAAGATTTAAATGACAATAAAGCAACGCAAGCTCATAAGGGCCGGAATAATTAGCGCGGCGTACTTTTTCGGCTCTATGCAAAGGGTTTGGAGAACGGGCAAAGGTTGAAGTCGATAAGGAAGATCTGGAAGAGTGGTAAATGGCAATTTTATACATTCGATGTCGACGACGAAAGCTTGACCTTTACTCCGCCTTGTGCATGGAAAAGGCGTGTCAATCTCGATGTTCTGTTCCATCGTACGATACGCTTCCATGAATTTTACAGTAAGTAAACTTAGAATATTTATTTTCCATGGACTGGAATGATATATTGTGGCCCATCGCGTAGTTCATCTCTTTGCTATCTGCTGAGATCTCTATCTTTTCACCACGACCTCTCTGCTGCGACCTCTCCTGTGATAAGCGCGCTGATATCTCCGACTCGTTTTTTATTTGGTAAAGTTAAATAAATTGTTTATTTTATTCACTATTGATAGAAAAATACGTGCCACAAGTTTAATTTGGGGGTCGACATCTATCAGGTCGCGCGGCACCGCATCATGGTGAAGGGCACCAACGATGACCATCCAAAACTCTCCTTACTGCCAATCGCGCGAACAACCACGATACCCGGGTTGGCGTCTGAGCTTAACACAACCTCTATACACCCTCAATCCACACCAGCCGCAGGGGGGTGGGAGGGTTTCAGGTCGAGATGAAAGAAATGCCTACATACCAGTTCCATTTTTTTGAGATCGACGAAAAACCAAAGGCAAAAATTTCTCCAAAGCATAATGCCAATGTAGTTAGCATTCGCGAACTTCACAGCGTAGCTGCGCTCTATCACACAACAGAGGTCGCTATTAAGATCGTCGAGGAAGGCAGTATAAGTGTTATTTGTACTTCATTTTCGCAGAGAATTACTGTTGATAATGTCCGAGCGCACGTGCACACACCCAGTAATGTTGCGATAATCGGTCTTGAATAGTTCTCCTCGGACTCAGCTATCTTGATCTGTTACATAGAGTACCCCACGGATTAGCGACGTAACAGTTCGTTAGAACGATTACCTAGCCGATCGTCACCCCCTGCGGGGCTAGGTCGCATTCGTATCGAGCGTCAGGTTTTACATTGTCCCGAGACGAAATGGGTTGTTTGACTGATTTGGGCATCGGGACCACCAGCCCCCTTTCCAAAAGGAATGATATAGGATCTGTGAGGAAGAAAAACAGTAGCTGCCGTGCTAGTGGGTTTGGTCTAGTGTTGCTAAAGAGACAAGCCCAAGACAGAGAATGATTGCTTGGTCAGCATGAGAGGACGAACAAGCAAATATGAAATGGATGTAGACAAGCTGCAAGCCACAAGCAAGCTATAAGCCGCAAGCTACAAGCCGCACGCAAGCTACAAGCCGCAAGCTACAAGCCGCAAGCTACAAGCCGCAAGCTACAAGTCGCAAGCTACAAGTCGCAAGCTACAAGTCGCAAGCTGCAGGCCGCAAGCTGCAAGCTGCAAGCTGCAAGCCGTAAGCTGCTCCCAGTTGATGAAATTACTAATAATAATATTAATCTCGAGTATCAAAATTTTAACACTACCTTTATTTATTAATAGATAATGATTAACATTATAAACAAAAGATATTACCATTTATTTGACATTAATTATTTTTAGAGTTATTTGTCCAGAGCGAAGTTGTGTGGGCATTTAAATGCATGTAGCTAATCACGAGAACTTCGCCACCAGATTCATGATGACGTCGATGACGTCTCTTAGATTCTTGGCATAAAAAAACTCTCCGACTCACCCTCGAACCCAACCTCACCCTCCAACCCTCGACCCCCCACCTCTCCTATTTCGAACGAAGGTAATTCTTTTATTCTATCCTGCTATACCTCTTCCGCCTACGGAGTTGCGTTCTCGACTTCTGGTCTCGATAGGAATTAGCTGCAATCAGGATTTCATGGCGACATTACCTCGAAATTTCACAAGTAGCTGAAAACTCCAACGTTGCGTCTCCTCCACATCTGCTCGTAACAGAGATGGACGAATCGAATAAGGAAGATACGAATAATGTATATTAAATCAATCGAGCCATTTGTGCATTTTACTGACACTATTCAATTCAGCTAACATATTCATTTGTTTGTTCATCGCGGAAAAGGCAAGCTGAGGAGTCGGGTAAGAATTCTCACAAAAGCAACACTCCCTTTCCTGCTCCGATTAGTTTCAACAAAAATCAGAAAATGGCATACCGACGGCACCGTCACGCGTGAGATTCGGCCTGGATACTATTACGCCGACCAAAGAGTGCGGAATAAACCTCTGATTAAATTTATCCGTTTATACGGACCCCCAGCTTGCAGGAAGTCGTCTCGCGTGTGGAATGCTATTACGGAGCTCGAATCTAAAGATTAAGAGTGTATCTAGTAAGTAAGATTAAGAACAGACCACAACACACACAGATTCATAATTCTCACCGATATAACACAGACTAATCGTGATTGTGCACCTCTTTGCCCACATAGCATCACTTTCAAATCGTAACTAGTTCGTGACGTCCTTCCGGCGCTCTCTCAACATATCAGCCGGTGAACGGCATCGGCTCCCAGTTGTCATTGATGGTCCAGATACTTTTCACGCCGCGTTTTCTCTGCGAAACGAAAGGTGGATAAAGCCTGTGGTTCTCTTCTTAGATTATTTCGATGAAATCAACGGGGATAATGCCACTGAGACCAGCTCGTCAGTCCTCCGCTCATTTCGCGCTATCAAGAACTTACCCAACTACGTCATACATTCTATCGTCGCCATCGGCACCTTTGCTAGTCTCGAGCTGAACCGGGCTATTGAGGTAACATCACCCTTCAGCGTTCTCGAGGATTTCAAGAGCGTGAGCCTTGATCAGGAGCAAGTACAAATTCTCTACAAAGAGTTTGCGAGTGATTGCGGGATCGACATCGAGCCAGCTGTTGTTGACGACATTTTTGTACTGACCAATGGGTACGTTTGTATATGTCGTATAGGGAGTTGAAGTCTAAGCACAGACTCATTTCGAAACACATTTTTCAAAAGGCATGCGGGCCTCGTTTGTCTTTGTGGCCGTACAATCAACAATATCCTCCTCAAGGACATTCGCGAGAGTTCGAATACACTCCATTTGGAAGCACGGCAAATATTCTCCTCTATATCACTGTTAGAAAACATTAGGAGTGACCCGACGTCCGGCGGTATGATAGAAACTCTCAAAAAACCCACGGTATCGAGGTGCCGTGAATTACCTTCGATCCTACTTCCTAGGAGATTGCGAAGTCGTTGGGAACGTCATCCGGGATGAAGACCGAAGATTAGCCACGTTTCTTGCTGCCCAAGGAGTGCTTCAAGCCGGCAAACCTACAAATCCCATTTCAAGATGTCGTCTCCGCTAATAGACGCGGTGGTTCGGCAATTTGTTATTCCGGCGGTGTACCCGGACGCCCCCTAAACCACACTCCCAAGGCAACAACCCATGGACACCCTGGCACCGATTTGAGACTACGAGCGACGTCAAACTAAGACTTTTCTTTGTCTTGGTATATAAATCTACAGTCATCAGAACTACACCGGAATCATGTACCATTCCATTGAATTCATATTCGAAGCTAACAGGAGAGGACATTTGATGTGGCATCTTTGAAATTCATGGACGTTAGAAAATTGATAATGAGGGGCAAGATACGTGCCGTATGCAGCCTGAAATTGTTGGATCTAGCGAGAGAGATTTAAGCATAATATTGCGGAAGTCCAAGGCGCCACATTCACGTTTCGTACCTAACCTCCCCCTCCCCGCCATTCCTGCCATTCCAACACACGGCGTTGAACTTTGCAGAATAGCGAATCCAATATCCACCATATCCACCCTGTCCATAACAGCACGGCTGTCGGCCTCGACCATGCCATAGCGAAGCCGCTGCGCATTGCGGCTTTGATCTTTATTGAAATAGCGAACTTCAATTGCCCTGTATTCATCAGATTCGAAGACGCGCTTGACAAAATAGGTATGTTTAATTGTATTCAGTCGCTTCAAAACAGTATTCTTGCACTCCAATCTCATTCTAATGACACCCTCCCCCAAAGTATGGTCCCAAGAAACCTGGTACGAGATCAAGCCCTTCTCCTCGACTGCTCTATTCCTCCTCCGATTGATCACGAATCCCTGCGTTCCCGGTACGTCTTCCTTCGCACTACTCAATAATATATCCAAAAATTCGAATCTCTCATACTCCCAGCTCAATCCCAACTCAAGTTTTGACTTCCTGATAGGAATAGGCATCGTGTATTCCATCAGCTCGCGTAAAGGGCTCGAATGGACCGACGGCCGGGTCGTGTGGTACTTCTTTACCATGAGCGTGGTCAAGCATCTAATGACGCAGAATCTGTGGTTAAGGTCGATTGGGAACAGGAGTGAGTTTTGCGTTGCGATGTTTTCGTGCGGCTATGGGGAGGTGGTAACTCTGGGGGACCGCGAAAAGAACAAAAAAACAGTTCCTGGATTCACGCAAATTACCGAAGGCATAACCATTCTTTACTCCTCACTCCTCCCACTTCAGTTAATCTCCTCACAATAGTCCTCTTCGCCTTGGGAATCAAATTCTTTTCACGGCGCCTTCGCCTCCCTCCTGCCCAACCACCTCTATATTCGCACAGTCCGCGCGCTGACCGCGCACCAAAAAACCTGTATCCCAAATATCGTTGAGACTGAGGCGCGCGCCGGTATCATTCGCATTTTCGGGTTGTAAATCCTCGTGGTCGCGGCAATGTCGTTATCACGCCGGAACCGGTTGTGAATTGAATCGTGGAGTGTTACAGATGATGGAGGTATTTATTTATTTTATTTGGGGGGGGAGGAGTGGTTAAGGGGATGCTTTCCAGTATTTTTATCCGATGGCTGACCTGTATGCGTGACCATGTCGTAGGCCTATCGAGCTTCTACATCCGCCAATAAATTGGCTTGGGCTCAGGCGGCACGGCGTCACATTTGGGTACATCATTATCAAGGACAAGCGTAACAATAGGGTCAGCGAAATATTTCATATGGTATGTCCTGACCACGATATTCCAGTAATGAATCGCCTTGGTTTACCGCCCTCTCCATCATCCATGCATTAACCAATTCATATAGACACTATCAGCACCTCTCCGTCCTCCTCCTCTTCGACCAGCGCCCACCGCAGGCCGCTATTGATGTGCTGGATATGCGCAAGGGCGGAATTCAGGTTGGGTAGTTCGTTGTCATTGCAGCGATTGAGGTTGATGAGAAATGGCAGAGTTCAAGGTAGGAGACAAACTGGCACGAAGCAGGGCATTTGAGTCCCGAAGTTGGCGGCACAAACAGCAATTAGGTAACCTAGCTTAACTATGCAGAAGGCGTGTCATAAACCGTCACATGTCACTACGCATGTCTTCCACACCAACATGGTACCTAGACGCATAGACTCGGACTCAGCTGGCTGACAGCAAAATTTTCTATGAACGCTTTTCCTACTTCACGCCCGGGCAAACTACGACGGATTCAGATGTATACTGCGTTGGTTTCCTGGCCTGATAAATCGGCCTCTCTACGTAGGTAGGCACTCTGTGGCTGTTCGCCATTAGCCGGACGGCATTCGCGAGAAATACCGAAAGCTCGCGAGGGGTTTGAGGGGGCGCTGGAATCTGGCAGCCGTCGTCGGGTAATATGAAGGAGCAAATGGTTGTCTCACGATGTCGCCAATCCGGGTTGACCACGTGCTGCGGACTAGACAGGCGGAAGCCGCCGTACACAAGCCGTTTCCACACATGCGAACAAGTTTTTGGAACAGGACAAAGGACGGAGTAACCGGACGCGGGTTGCAGGAGGGTAAGTGGGAGATTCTGTTTCTTATCCGACCATCGATCGTTCGGTTTTTTTTTTGGTTTTTTTTTTTTTTAGCGAACTTTGCTCTTCCAATCTTCGAAACGGAATATACATATGGTACCATATACTCGGCTCACGTGATCCGTTTTGTTGTGCCATTGCCATGTTGTGAGTTCCCTATTAAGATGCGACAAGTTGGTGATTTTATTATGTCGCGACGCGGTTCTTCGAGTGGAGAAGATATAATTATGCGGCCCGTTCAACAGTTTGACCTTGGCCTCACTGCCCGGCGCAATTTCTGCTCCTCAAAGGAATACTCGACCGCTTAAATGCTGTTCAAAGTCGCAGTTTACTATCGCTCAGCCATAAATTTGTATATATCGGGAAAGGAAACACGTCGTCATGCCACACGAGAAAGCTTTAATATACCATCCAATCAAATTAGACCCATGAAGACAGCTAGCCAATGGAACCGTGGTGGCGCCTGGTGGCGAATGCTGGCCAATGGAGTCATAACGCTACTAGCCAATAAAATTGCGGGACCCAATATTTGTTTAGCTCCGCGGAGCCGTTGGAACGTCATTTATAGCACGTGGTCGGGGGCCGATCACCGATGGCGAGGCTTTTTTATTTGTGACGGACGCCGGACGACGGACGAATGAATTCATGCGCAGTTCAGTTAGGGTGGAAGCAAATATCAGATGGGATTGCGGGAGGGACTAGCATTACCTGTCTAAGTGTGCATTCTCTCAAGATGTCATTAATCCGGAGACTATGGCAGGAGGGGGTGGTAACGGTGTCGGTTGCGCATAAAAAAAAAGAAATAAAAAAAAAATTAAAGCCTCACTCATCACCATTGGTGGCGCTAGATTTCTGAAGTTTCATGGGCTCCTATTTCTTTTGACTGTTTCGACACCTTTTGGAACATACCGATCGTCACGCACGGGCCCGCTTTATTATCCTCGGTGCGGCAATTAAGCTCATGGATGGAGCGCGCGATATTTTAGAGTATGGAATGGTGGATGGATGGAACCTATCGAAACTTCTTGGACGGACAGACAAGGTTTTGTCTTGGCAGTCGCAGCAGCTCCACTGCCGACGAACTGCCCGATGTACTGGTACACCACTGCCGACGTACTGGTGTTTGATGGTTTGCAAGCTCCAATCTAACTATTATTTGTTAGCTTGAGAGAAATAACGTAGACCTATTCTTTCTTCTATTGTATTGCAACTCGGAGAATGTAGCATAGTTTATTTTTATATTTTATTTTTACGTTTAAATTGCTCAACACTTTGATATTACCGAATCGGCACCGCCTTCTGGTGATTCGGCTACGGCATCAACCCATGGGCGGCACCGACTCGTGGTTGTTGGCCATGTTAATGTAGGATGTTTCTAGCGTCTCTTTCCACATTATAGAGCTTTCCACCTATCGAATCTCCAAAACTGTGCCTGCCTCCTGACTCATAGCTGCCTTGATACAAATAAATACCCAATGTACACACTCCAATTCCGAATCTGTGCCCCCTCGCCATGCCATTATTCAGCCGCCCTGTTGACATTGTTTGCCCACTTTGCGGCCTATGGCCCGCGAAAAAACAAAAAACAGAACATAAATCCGACAACATCGTTTGCATCCTGACATGCGAAAATGGTACATGGACAGTCCGACGCGGCGGAAAACTTAACGCCGATGGCTTTGTGCAAGTCGCCGTAACGCTACTCGTAGTGGGCTGTCGCACCTCGCCTGCGACCAGTTCGCAAATGCAATACGATGTATCTCCGGGACGGTCCAAAGAAAACGACCCGCAAGGCATCATGGTCCACGAAAGTTGCTACAATTACCTCGTCAAGATATACCGCCGTCGAAATGCTGAGATAGAAAACGAAGCCAGGGAGGTCGAAATACTTTATAGAGCATTCTCCAGATCCATCAACCGATCCGGCCGGCTCATTGGCGTCCACTACGGGGATGCACTCTTTTCCGACGACCCGAACTTGGCGTACGTTAATTATCCACCAGCACACAAGCCCTCCCTCCCGCGTCTGGGGAATACAAAAATCCGGTCGTTCCTCTCTGGCGTTCTGGACATACTGCCGACCGAGATTTTGCTCATGATTTTCCATCAGTGTTTGGCACTTGATGCCCTCTCCCTGCGTCGTACCTGCGCCCGATTGACCGCCGTTGCCCGCGGCGGAAACCAGCACTGGTTCCAATATGCGTCGAACAAGTTCTTTGAGCAGACCGGCGCTCTAGAACAAGACGAGGAAGGCGACTGGATGTTATATAGCGTTTGGCTCTCAAACCGGATCCCTAACTTGCAAAAAGGCTATCATATACAATCTATTTTAGAACAGTCGGAGACCTTCAAAAAACTTTTAAACTAGTTTAAACTAGTTTAAACTAGCTCCCCCCC
>RQIL01015243.1:0-10830 GCA_003951145.1 Jimgerdemannia lactiflua | reverse complement strand
AGATAAAAAAAAAAAAAGAGAGAGATGCATCTATTTTCTTTACCCATACTGTGCTATAAAGAGAATTACCAACTGATTGACTGACTGATATGCATGATAATCAACCTGCATATTGAGCCAACAAAGCCCATTAACAACAACCCGACAGCTAGCTATCGTCTATCATCTACCAAATAATTGAGCCACACTACATCATCAAAGCCCATCATCGACCCAAATTCCCATCATTGTTATAGACCTCCAACCTTTGATAACATTCCAAATGATCTGATCAAGTGACCATCCACCTGGAGATGCTACCATTTATCTCAATATATATTGCATGCTTCACCAAGTGACACATTGAGCTGTACTTGAAGCTTATAGTTATACAATTCGCATGCCATACTATATTTCAAGTATATAAGTAATGTGATGGTTGATCCAAAATAGTAACAAGAATCAGAGGAATAGATATTTGGTCATGGTACCCAACCTGATTCCCAATATAGTATAGCAGTCATTTTATAACTATAAAAACTTTAGCAACTGTAGAAATTCAATAGATATAAATCTTTTACAATTATAGAAATCTTAACAGATGTAAAGGATTTACAGCTGTAAAAACTGACTCACAGAAAATGTAGTCATAACTTAGCTACCTCATAGCTAGCAAAACTGTATAAATAACCCAGTATCTTTGAGTGAATAATCCTCAGATCAAAAGTATTAGAAAAAGAACAAGTATACTGATAAAGAACCTTCAGGATTACATCTTAAACACATTTGACCTCAAGAAACTACTGACTTTGGGAGGCAAGAAGATAAGAATTCAAGATAAAGAAATATGACATACTTGCTAAGCTTAGTGTCCATTATGTTATAACTTAGTACCTATTGATTGGTGATTCAAGATAAATCCCTCACTTTCAAGCTGAACAATGAATAACAGCTACAAGAATCCATATAATACAATCAGACAGAATAGATATGAGACCACCTGTATTCCATAGATATACTTTCAATAAATCAATCATCTTCTTTATTGATGATTTCAAGCAGTATACCACTGTTAGGACCCTAACTGCAGCATAGCAAGTAGTTCTACTCTCTGTAAGCCTTTGAGGCCCAGCAAGAACCACTTCACTGCAGCCAATCATGCAGAAGCTGATGACCTGGCAATACTGTTAGCTATGAAGACCTGGCTACAAAATGCCTACTATACTGATGAAATTAAACAAGCTCTTAAGGATCAATTAAATATCATCTGTAAAGGAATATCTGAAGACCTAAATACATTCTACACAAGGATCTGATATCAGATAGTCCTAGCTGACTATCCTGAAGCAGTTCAAGACCAAGTGGCTGAAAATATCTTTATGAAGGGAATTTACCAAGAAATTGTTTTAGCCATCTAATCCACCCCAGTAGCACTAGACCTGGCACAGAAAGTCACCTGTGCTCAAAGATACTGGACTGCCAGGCACCTGCAAGGACATTCAATAGAAAGAGTAATTGGAGTAAAAATCAAACCAAGGAATACCCACATAGTTCTAACTGCCATAGTCAATAGGAATACTCAACAACAATATCAACTTCCTCAAGAATCAAGAAAGGCTGATCCAATGGAGGAATTGGTCAAATAGTTTGGAGAAATGACTGCATATCTCAGTGATGTAGTCAAGAAGTTCAAGAAGCAGCCAGGATAGAAGTTTGTTGCAATGAACAAAAGATGATTGGTAATATGCTACAAATACAAAAAAGAAGACCATTATGCCTCAGATTGCATAGCAGAAACCAAGTGCAAAGCCCAACCAAGCAATGCAGCTAGGAACTGAGAACAGGCAAATACTATCATCTTTGAGGAGATTGGAAAATCAGAGGAAGAGCAGAGAGAATGGGAAGCTTATCCTGCTACCTTAAGCTAGAAGGACACCTGAGCTACTCCTTACAAGAAGCCTGTAAGCAGGCCTCTGAAGAAAACCCAAGCACAGACAAAGCAGTCAGAAGTAGCTATCGAAAAAGAGATACAGCAAAGTAAGACCAACCAAGATATGGAGTTAGAACAAGATGCCAAGCTTGAAGCAGTAGAGGATATCATCTGGAACATCACTCCATCAAGTGAAGGAAAGAAGGAGCAGAAGTTGCACTAGACTAAGACTTTTAAGTATGATATCTTCAAGGATCTCAAAGATCAAAAAGTCAATACAATCTTTAGTCAACTGGCAGAAATTCCAACACTCAGACAACAAATAAGAACAGGAATCTTGGACATAGAAAAGAATCAAGGTTGAAGAATCATTGAAGTCAATAATGCTCAAGAAGACTCAAGTGAAGAGAGTGAAGACAATCAGAAGACATCAGCTTATGCTATATGCCAGATCGAAGACCAAGTCTTTGAAGCCATCATTGATACTAGTGCTCCCAATGAATCAAATTGAATCAAATTGGACCTAAATTCGATTCAATTTGAAAACTTCAAATCAAATTAAGGCCCAATTCAATTTGAATCAATTCAAATTGAGGTCCAATTCAATTCATAGTCAGATTTGAACTCTATTTTTAGAAATCAAATAACTCAACGAATACACATCCAAATTCAATGATCTTTAGTTTGTTAGATTCCACTTATATAGGGGAATCTAACAAGCAAAAGAACAATAAATTTGAATGTGTATTCGTCGAGTTATTATATTTCTAAAAATAAGTTTTGAATTGGACCTCAATTCAATTAGAATTCAATTCAATTCAAACTCAATTCGAATTGAAAAATCCCCAATTTGATTCAATTCAAATGACCCTCAATTCAATTCAATTCGAATTGATTTAATTCATTTGGGAGCACTAATCGATACAGGAGCTGGAGGATGTCTCATTACCAAGAAGGCAGTAGACTGTCTGCATTGGGAAATAGAAGAAGCCACCAAACTGGTATTCATCATAGCTGATGAAATATGAGCAACACCTCTGGAGAAGATTTGAGATGTGCTAATCAAGTTTGGAGAAGCCACTATTCCAGTGGATGTCATCATCACCAATATAACTAACTATGATATCCTCATCAGCAATCAATGGCTTTACAAAGCCAAGGCATTGTTCAACCTCAGTGCTCAGAAGATGCAAATTGTCTATCAGAGGAGGAAGATCAGAATTCCCATCAATGTCCACAAAGAAGTTCACCCCAAGATAGAGGAAGAGCAATAAGAAGATATATATATAGTCATTATAAGAAAAGAAAAAGATAAGCAGTTGACAGAAGAAGAATGATATATGAAAATTGTGAATAGATATGCACCACAAGGAGTGTGCCCCCATAGTGAAAGAATGTACTATGCCCAGCACCTGGATTGTTACTACTCCTGCATCATCAAGGTAAAGAAGATTTTTTTTTTCTTTTTTCTATAGGCCACAGCCATATTTATTAACTATCTATAACATTGATGGTATCCTCATACCACATTGGTAGCCTCTTCCCAAACCTATCCTAATTCACTCCCACCACCACTATCTCTCCAACTCCTATCCTTGCAAACACCACTTCCCCACCCTCAACTCAAATCCTCCCCTCACTCCTTTCATATATGGCCCCCACCAATTCTGATGGCAACCCCCCTGTATGTCACACCCCCTCTGCCACCCAGACAACAAGTCGACTAATAGGCCCTCCCACCTTGCCACCTTCTCCTCCTTCAACAACAGCCTGCTCTCCTCAAACACCACCTGCTAGTGTCCAGCAAGCCCTACCCATATCACCAGTGCCCACCCCAGCATAAGCCATTCATCTCCAATGCCCCCCAGCATTCTCTTCTTCAACACCTCCCAGTGACTAGTCCCCCAGCTCCTGTAGTCCCCCCCCCAGTCTACCTTCCACCATCTCTCAGAACCTGGCCAGCACCTCGCACTCTCCCAGCCAATGCTCCAGGGTCTGCACCACCCCCCCCTCCTGCCCTACTCCATGACACTCCTCACACTTGAAGGTCCCTCCCAGCACCAAATGACCAGATCTGAAGTTCAGTATCACATTTTGCCTCAGTACTCTCCACCACACTACCCAAAATTTGGGGAGTAGAAACTTCTTCATCTCCAAACCCCAGGTCCATAGTCCTCTCCAGTCCCACTCATCTCTGATCCCCACTCGCTGACACCCCTCTGGCCACAAATCCTGCCCCGGGCCCCCCTGACTTTCCATCCCATCTCCCAGATCAAAGTCTATCGCTGGCACTCTGCCCAGCAGCAACCTATGCCACTGCCACCCTCCTCCTCCCTGCTGCTCTGCTGCAGCATGGGCCTCCCATCTGACACCAATCCTGTGTGCTTCCTCAGCCACTCCCCACCAGAACCCCCTATAATATAGTCTTCGACTCCCCCCCCCCTCCACCAAGGTTGTAAGGTCCCCAGATGACTCCCAGGGGGCAAACCTCGCCTCCCATACCTTCTGCATCAGCAGGACCCAACCCCCCCCTTTCAGCACTGCTGCACTCTTCAGCCACCAGGCCTGCAGACAATGCAGGTGCTTTGGGAAGTCCACCAGTCCCAGGCCCCCCCCCTCTCCACTGGCATCGCCAAGACTTCCCACTTGATCTGACTTCTGTGGCCTGCCCAGATCCACTCTCTTGCCATTTTCAGCAGCCTCTTGACCTCCCATGCCAGAAAGTCCAAATGGTATACCAAATCCCACAGCTTCAGCATCCAGTAAATATTCAAAATATTCACCCTTCCTGCCAGAGAAATGTGTTGCCCTCCCCAGCTCCTCAGCACATTTCCTCACATTCCCACTCTCACCTCCCATCAAGCCTTGGGCAAGACTGACCCATATACTGAGAGAAAGATCCCCAGGTACCACACCACCTCCCCAGGGGGAACAATTGTACCAATAACATCCCCACCTACCAGACCATTCCCCAGTACCATTGTTTCACACTTATGCCAATTCAGCTTCTGCCCAGAACAGTGTTCATACCACCCTATGGCCTCCTTCAGCTCCACCACATCTGCAATAGTACCCAGGCCCACCACTATATCATCTGCAAAGGCCCCCACTTTCCAGTTCACTCCCAACATGTTTAGCCCTTCAACTCTCCTCCTGATTCTGTCCAGCAATGGCTCTAAGGACAGAGCATACAGAATGGGTGACAGAGGGTCCCCCTGGGGAACCCCCTGCCCAAGAGGGAAAGCATCACCCCTGTGCCTATTCACCATAATTGCTGCCTGACTCTCCTCCAGAAGGCAGACAAGTATGCTACCCAGCTCCTCCAGTATCCCAATTCTTGCCAGCACCTTCTCCAGCCAGACTCACCACACCCTATCATAGGCCTTCTCCTGGTCCAAGAACACCAACCTGCCATCCAACCCTATGGTCCTTGCCCCCTCAATAACTCCATGCACCCAAGCTATATATGCTAACATTGTAGTATCTGGGGATTTCCACTAATCTTCCATACCAGGGTAGCCCAATGTGTCATCTAGGTTGCTGGCATTGTCATCAGAAGGTATTGAGGAAGGTAAATCAGTGGCACCATGGCCATACTGAGAAGTTTGGGCCACCAGCTCTGTCATATCCAGAATGGTGTGATGAGTGTCAGACACTGGCAGCAGTCGGTCTTGATCTTGTGCAGGACCTGCTTGATGAGAATCCAAGGAGGGTTCATATATATACCATAACCTGGCCAAGAATGTCAAAAAGCATCTATCTTTAGAGCATCAGAGTCCATCTGGCAGCTATAGAAGTGGGGTGTCTGGGTTATTGTTTGAGAGGCAAAGAGGTCCAGAAATATGGGGCCCCACTGGAGGAGATGGTGGAATAACTGGGGGTTCAGTTGCCAGTTGTTGATGCAGGGGCAGATCCAGCTCAGGAAGTCTGCCCACACATTCTTGATGCTGGGGATGTGTTCTGTAAAGAGGAGGATCTTCTTCATCAGACAGAGATGATAAATCTGGGCCACCATATTGTTCAGATGGTGGAGAGAGCCCCCTGCTTGTTGATAAAAGCTTTTATAGTTATATTGTCTCTCCAAATGAGGACCATATGACTCTCCCAATATTGGCCATTGATCTGTAAGACAAAGAGAACTGTCTTGAGCTCATGGTAGTTGATGGATTGGTGCTATTCCCATAGGGTCCAGGAGCTGGTTGCCTGGCATGTGGCCCAGGAGGTGCTGGCATTGATATTGAAACCCCACCCATAGTCGCTTGCATTGGTATCAATAACTTCAGGGCACTCAGAGAGAAGGGATCTGCCATTCCATTCAGCCAGTTTGAGGGACCACCATTGGAGGTCAACATGAGATATTGAAGAGATGGCTATCAGGTCAATCCGATTGTCATAGTTGGCCCATAGGGCCCCTTAAATGTCCTGGATAAGGGACCAGACCTGAAAGTGGGCTGGGAAGACTGCCTGAGAGGTGGAGTTGCATAGGCCCACTAGGGAGGCAACCTTGCATATTGGGATCAAAGTGGTGTAGCAAAGAAAGGAGATGGTTTTCTTGTGAATCTTGTAGACCTTGTCCAGGGGTAGGCATAGTTCCATCTTAACTGTATCAATCAGGAATCCTAAGAAAGTCTGTGGTTGGCTGGGTTCCCAAATATATTTTGTGGGGTATAGGGAAAATCCCAGTGCCTCCAAGTGGTGATAGATGATCACTCCATGGCAGAGGGCCTTCTCCCAGGATGAGACCAGAAGGCAGATATCATCAATATAGTAGGTTAGCCAGATGCCCCACCACTGGAGGGGCTCCAGAATAGCTACCATCATCTTGGTCCATATCCTAGGAATAGATGACAGCCTGAATGGCATGGCTCTGAACTTCCAGTTGATTTGTTACCAACAGAAAGCCAAAAACCATTGGTCATTAGGATGAAGAGGAATGTGGAGGTAGGCATCCTTGATGTTGATCTTGATGAGGTGGTTGCCCAGGCAAACCATGTGACACAGGGTCTGAATGCCTTCCATCTTGAAGTGCAGTCACTCTACAAACTCATTTAGAGGACATATATCAAGGCAAGTGTGGACCTTGTCAATCTGGGGGATGGTAAAGATGTTGGAAAGGTAGAGCAGCTCCCCTGGGGGGATGGCATAGATGGAATCCTTGTCCTGAAATTCAGCGATGGCTGTATCCACCAAAGCCATTTCCATCTGGGACATACTCTACTCATAAGAAAATCAGGGTCTAGTCCAGAGGGGGTTCAGGGAACTTACCCATTTGATCCTGTTCTTGCTGTGGACTGTGTCAATTGCCCAGCAGTCTATGTTCAAGGTCTTCCAAGTGGACTCAGGAATCATAGTGAGTCATGTCCCCACCTTGGATATGAGATTTAGTAACTTGGGGGCAATCATATAATAGATAGAAGGGCTCAGGGTTGGGTAGTCAGTTGAAGTGCACCTTGTCTGGGGTGTGGAGCTTGGAACCCCCCATGGTTGTTGGTGCTCAGGGCACAGGTTCAAGAGCTGGATGATTGTTAGTGGTAGTTAGAGTGGTGGCCACCCTGTATCCCATTTCCCTGGCCATGGCCCCTGGAGGAAGTTGAATCATAGTGGAAGGAGCCTCTGTGGTGGCTGGATTTGGCCATATCATGAATGAGCAGGTGATGTTTTTGGTGTTTGGCATCATCATAGAAATGGTGGATGAAGTCAGTGCCAAAGAGATCACCATCAAAGTCAGTGCCCAAGGCCACAGTGTGGCAAGCAAAGAGAAGAGCAGAGGACCAGCCAGCAGCCTTGGCAAGTTCTGTGTGGTGGTAGATCCAGATATGTTCAGCCTCATGGAAACTGATCTGAAGTGAGTCCTGGAGTTTTTCCACCAAGGGGGGAATGACAGTGTCATGGACCAGTCTGTAATAGACATTAGCTCTGTCTGAGCGAGGTTTGAGGTCATTGAGGGTAATGGCAATTGGATGGAGGGTATTGTAGATCACTTGCTGGGTGTTAGCAAGAACCTTGTCTGCTTTCTGAGCTGCTTTGGGGAAGTTGTCAGTGAATGCTTCATCAATGTTAGGGGTGTGAAAGATGCCCCACCTTGGCTTGGGGTTATGGCAGAGGAGTTTTCAGAAGCTAGCAGAGATAAGATGGGCTTCAATTCTGTCCTGGGGGACCATGTCAGTAAATGTAGGGGGGGCATGATATCACCCAATGGCTCTTGTCTGGGTGGTAGTGAGGAATTCATCATCTCTGCTGTCCTCATCATGGAGGTCCATTTCATTGATAGCATCTCTGAGGTTGGAGGGTTCATCAGCTCATTGTTAGAGGAACAGGATATCAATAACATGTCAGCATTTCCTACTGTTCATGATCTCTGAATCTGCCAGAGGAGGGTGGAGTGGAGGCTGACTGTGACAGCCTTGGTGACCTGATGTAAGAATTCAGTGTGCTTGGCCTGAGCAGCCTGGTTGTATTGTTGTTGGATTTGGTCATTGTGCATAATCTTAATAATAATAGAGGTTGTATAGAAAAAAACAGTGAACTGCCAAAGCTTTCAAAACGGCTAAGGGACAGACTCCATGGGAGCCGGGACATTTTTATTGATATTTTTACATGTGAAATGTCTCATACATATGTCTTAGACAGATGGATTTACAGATGTAAGACCATGTTTAAGACAAATAAAGCATGCCAAATGCTTTCAGGATGGCATAGACCAATTCTGAAATGGTCCAGAACCAAGTGATGCTTAGTCACACTACTGACATTTTGCTTCACTCCCAATCTGAGTCTTTGTTAAAGTACTTGTCATACCAAAAACCATATCTTGGCATTGCACCTGCGGACTTGATAATTTTGTAACAGGTAATGAGGTTACATGTATGTAGTATCAATGCATGTGCGCATGGTGAGGGGTACCCGGATTCACAGAAATGGGTCATAGTTAACCTTCGAACTACATAAGAAATATGTGTACTGATGTCCACGAAGTACTGAACACCATTCTTGTAAACACATGTCAGCCAAATGTAAATAGTACGTGCTTTTTGCAAGCTATATAGATATTATTAAATTGTTATTTAAAATCTATTCATAATAAAATCCTGAGAATTAGGATACATGTACCCATAAACGACATTAATTTTCCAGAGGTTTCCGTCCGAAACGAGAGAATATTGTGATATTCGTTTTCGGAAGTCAGCTCCTCGATCGTGATCCTGCCGACCTCATCGTATTCGTCTTCTCCAATCCCGAGCACGGCTGTGATCTGCGGCCGGGTGGCAGTGATTATATTGGAGTAGTTCTGGTTGTAATGAAAGGAAATGATCATCAGGCGCAAATGATTTTGGACAACCAAAAAAAATAAAAATAAAAATAAAAAAGAGAGAACATAATTGATGGATGCCGACAAACTCTCCCCAATCTACCTTCGCGCTCAATGTGTCAAACTTTTCGTCGTCACCCCACCCCAGGCGCCAGGGTACGGCGACAGTGTTGAGATCAGTCCATCCGGCGTTTAAGAAGAGTTTGTCATCTCTGATTATTCTGTCGTCCACGTCGCGCAGCATGAGAATGCTTCGAACTATTTTTTTTTTTTGATGATTTGATGCAGTTTCAAAAATCAGGCAGCGAAAAAGGGACGAATCATGAATTAAAAATGTAATGATTACATACACCATTCTGTATGTTGTGTCATTCCTGGTCCCAGCTAATCCCACGGCAAATGCCCCTCGACTATTAGGGTCGTATAACCTGATAAAAATAAAAAATAGTTAATAGGTAAAACCGAATAAGTTCACTGGGGTCTGGGAGGACAACCACCGAGAAATGGACCAAATACTCACGTGACTCTATAACCGCTAGGCTTACACACGCGCACCAATTCTTTCAGAGCTATAGGCCATTCCTGTTTCTTGTAACAGACCACCTGTGCACGCTGGAACACGAAATCAAACGCGTTGTCTTCGAAGGATAAACCTTTGAGGGTGTCCTTCTCGATGAAGGTTACATTGGCTGGCGCTGTTAGAGCCGCATCGGAGAACACGTTTGTGATGTCGGTGCCCGTAAAGCTTGAGTTTGGCGAGTTCCTACGGATCGATGGAGACGAAGGAAAAAGTAGAAGGTTGGAAATGTGCTGCACAGATGGTTCTATAAGGAGGTCTGTGCTGAGATACTTGCAATAGACCAGAGGCCGGTTCCGCATCTACATTACGTTAATTTTTAATTTTTTGGTGAGTCAGTGTTTGTCCTTGTGCTTTCTTGTCGCAATAAATAAGCGAAACGCACCCAACATCGATCATCTTAATTCCCCGTTTTAAATCTTCGGTAATTAGATATCGGTAGTTGCTGCAAGGTAACGTCAACAATTTGAACCTGTATCCACATTGATGAAGTAAAACGAAATGAGAAACCAATTTTGGATGCAGCCCAACTATTTACCCCTGAAAAAGATATCTAACGAGTGCCAGAAATAGAGTAGATCAGCAAAAGAAATCGTTCATTTTGAGTAATCAGATATCAAAAGCTACATGTCTCTCTCGATTCTTACCTCAAAAGAAAGTGCTGCAGGTTCAACCGCTCAAATTCCTATTGTACAGGGGAAAAAAGGGGGGGGGGAGGGGGCCGTACCCATTTATACGTCAAAATTCAGTGATATGCCGCAAGGAATCATACAGTATGTCATTGTTTCCTACCCCTATGTCATTCGGGAGTGGGTAGACCGGGCTGCCCGATTTCTTGAACTGACGGCCATCAAGCAATTTCGAATCCTCAGTCACTGGGTTGCTATTGTTATCACAGGTTGGCGGCAAAGAATGATCTCTGCTGTCTTTACTGCTCTTCTGGCTTTCGAGGATTTCCTTGGTTTTGGAAAAAACGTTGCCCATAAAACTAAAGTACCTACAATGGAGGTCGCGCTAGGGTGGAGAGGGGGAGGG
>RQIL01015232.1:0-10831 GCA_003951145.1 Jimgerdemannia lactiflua | reverse complement strand
CACTCCCCCCAGCCCCACCCTTCACCCCTATGCCTGGCCCAGCTCCTCCACTCCCACTCAGCCTCCCCTTCAGTCCTCCAACCTTCTGCCATCCATCTCCATCTCCTCCTGCTCCACTCTTTACCGCTGCTGCGAAGCTCACCGGTCCCTTGCCACTCCCCTCTCCTTTCTCTCCTCACCTGCCATCAGCTTCCCTTCCACCAGTTGTCTTCCCAAAAGCTCCTATCCCTAGCCCATACCCTTCTTTTCCTTGCTGCCACCTGAACGCCACACTAGTGTCAGACCCAGTATGCTAACCAGAAGGTTGAATTGCTGCCATGTTGCTAGTTGTTTTCTTCAATAAACTACTTGAAGTTTTTGTGCAAAAGATTTGTGTAACGTGAGTAGTAGTAGAAGAAGGTGAGCCAAACACACTTAGGAAAAATGCCTGCCAAAAGCCACTTGATCCTAAAGATTGGATTGTAACACTTAGAAGATATGCCTGCCGATGAGCCACTGTTAAAAGGAGATTGTGAGCATTAGTTCTTCATTTCTACTTTGGTCCACTTTCTAATACAAAGAAGTTCACCATCTTTGGTTCACTTGCCAGATAAGTCTAAAGTTTTACCACTAAGTTTGAGTTAAGAACTCTGCCACCTTTTCAGTTTAAGTCTGCCTCTTAATGCCAGTCATTCAATGTAACTTTGAAGCCTAAAGAAAGTCCATCTCATCCAAGTCTGCTTCTTAAAGAAGAGCCACCATTTTCTGCCAATCTGCCACATACTGCCAATCTGCATTGTCCAAGTATTCTGCTGCTTAAGGAAAAGCTGCCCTGTTTTCAAGAGAAAAGTCTGCTATGTTTTTATTCACTGATCTGCTGTGCTTCACAGAATCCACCTTGCTCCAACTGCTTAACCACATTGTTCAAGTAACTACATCACCTGCTCAGCTGCATCAACTGTCTAGTTGCATTGTCTACTTAGCTGCATTGTTTGATTTGCCAGAAAAAAAACCTGATCACTGATTTCCAGAGAGCCTACTCTTTTAAGGAAATCCATTAAATTAGCCACACAAAAACTCACACCATTAAGGAAATCTGTAATCCAACCATCCAGGTTACACGAAATTGTCTGCTGATCATCGCTCAAGAAGAAAATCCACTCATAAGGGATTGCCATATTAATTGCCTACAATCTAAGAATGTCACCAAATTAGGAAATCACTTACAGAAAGTCTTCAGCTATTGAATATTATACTACTAAACACCAACGCCAGTACCAGATCTATAAAAACTGAACATTTTGTTGCTTTTTGACAAAGTAACTAGGGGCTCAAGTCAATCTATACAGCCACCCAACCTTGTAATTTGCCTCTATTGAGCCAGGTACATTATAATTGGGGGCTCAAATGGGAATATTCTCTAAAGAATTAGTGTGACTTTTCAGCTCACAGAACCCAACCTTCAACCTGGAGACCAGTACCTCTGCAATCTTTGATACAGTACCAATCTCAGCTACTACAGGAGAAGAAATTCCAGTACTATAAAGCATTTGGACAGGAGAGACATAATTACCTCTAGAATCAGATATTACTCAGTATTAGAAGGATCTGATATTGCAGAAGCCAGTACTGCACAAAATCTTCTACTAGTAGATTCATCAACTAGAGATTTTGATGAGCTTATATCAGACGAATTAAACACCAATCAAGACTTTGACAATCTCATCCAAGATCTCAACAATCATCTTGAAAGATTCTTCCTGAGAGTCTTCTCTAATTTATCCAGACCAGTAACCCCAATCTCAGGAGCCTCACCAGTACAAAGGAGAGTACTATCCCTCAGATCCTTTGTATCTTCAAGCTCATATCCATCAATAGCCAACAACTCAGAATCAGACTCAGAAATTGAAACAGAATCAGAGGACAGTGATTACAATATGGGCACAACACTACCCACATTTGCAGAATACCCAGAGGAAGATCCAAGAGAATTCATAGATATAATCAAAGGAATAGCAGCTCTGAGAGATTTTTCAACCCAAAGACAAATTAATGTCTTCAAGACATAACTGAGAGAACCAGCTAAAGGCATCTTCACCAGAACTACAAATTATGCCAATACAGACCTAGAAGATGTCATGGAGAATGCAAGATCAGAAAAAGAACAATATGAGGCCATGCAGCACTGGATTATTGAAAAGTATACACGAAGTGAAACCTGCCACAAAGTCCAAGAATCCATTATGGGAATGAAGATGAACCTTGGAGAATCCCCAAGAGCATTCTTTACCAGAATCCAGAAGAGAATGTATACTACTGGATTCAATACTACCAATCAAGACATCATCAGTCTAATGACCTTTATGAATGAAATTCTGCCCAATATTGCTCAACATGTCTGAACCCTAGGCATTAAAAAGCCAGAAAAGCAATAGATGCAGCCCAAGAATACTTTGATATCAAACAAAGAACCATCTGGAGTGACAATTGGAAGAAAGATAAAGAAGACCTCCTGGTCAAGGCCCTGCAAGAAATCCTTCAAAGAGAATCAAAAGGAGAAAAGTCCACCAAAGAATGGAAGAAGGATAAGAATGAGATTCAAGACCTCAATTTGAAAGTAGACAGACTGGTTGGGCAGATAGAAAGAATTACTATATGTGAAAATTGGAATTTCCAGCCAAGCTATCTATGCAAAAATCGGATTTACCAGCCAAGGTACCCCCTACATGAAAATTGGGATTACCAGAGGAACTATTCATTCTCTGATAGTCGAAACTATCCTCTAAGAGATAGAGCCGAGGTCCAATGTATGAGTGTGGACAGTAAGGACATTATGCCCCTAAATGCAACAACCAAGATAGCTTAAGGAATTCTGAACTGCTAAACTGAAAGGATACCCACAACAAAATAACAGAAGCTCACCCAGTTGAAGACTATGAGCAGAGTGACAGTGAGAAATACAGTGACCTAGACTTATACCCAACCAAGGCTGAATACAGAAAAACAGTCTACTCAGTAGAAAAGAGAAAGAGAGCAGTAGACCACCCCAGAGCAGTAAGAAAACCACCCAAAAGAACAAGCAGAAGAACCATTCAAGATGAAGATGAAGAAGAGCAGATTGATACACCTCCCCATTCTCCTTCACCCTTCATCCCTGGAGCCACTATCAATGGAGAAGATCCTCTACCAAAATCTGCTGATGAAGAGATGGGAGAAGAACCAGAATCGGAAACCAAGACTCCAAAGTTCAAAAAGAAATATATCCCAAAGACTATGCCCTGAGACATCTACAATGAAGCCTGGAAGAAGATCCAAGAAGCCAAGATGAAAGTCCCACTCTTGCAGTTCCTTCAAATAATACCTGCTAGAGTAAGAAACAAATTGCTATGAACCATCAGATTCTATACAGAAAGAGTTCCCATCCCTCAAGAAGAACTGGCAACCCCAGCAGTGCAAGCTGCAGAAAGACATGTCAGCATCTATCTGTTTGGAGAAATCAGAGGCCAGAAGGCAAAAATCCTCATTGATACAGGAGCAGCTGTATGTATCATTACTAAGAAATTCCTGGACAGCATCCAATGGCCAATTGATGGACCCTCTAGCCTCAGCATCATAGTAGCAGATGGAGCCCAAACTCAATCCCTGAGAGAAGTCTGAAACATCACCATTACTCTTGGACACATTCAGTTTGCCATCCCCAAGGCAGTTGTGACTAGTGCTCCCAAATGAATTGAATCAATTCGAATTGAATCAAATTGAGTGTCATTTGAATCAAATCAAATTGGAATCAAATCAAGGGTCCAATTTGAACCCTATTTTTCGAAGTGTAATAACTTGATGAATACACGTCCAAATTCATTGATTTTTAGCTTTTTAGATTCCCCTATATAAGAGGAATCTAACAAGCTAAAGGTCATTGAATTTGGACATGTATTCGTCGAATTATTACATTTCGAAAAATAGGGTTCGAATTGGAACTCGAATCAAATTAGCCTTTGATTTGATTCAAATCGAATTGAATTGGACCTTTGATTCAATCAAATCGAATCGAGTTTGGGTCAAATTCGATTCAATTCAATTCGTTGGGAGCACTAGTTGTGACTGAAGCTGTCACCTATAATATGATCCTTGGTACCAATTGGATGAAGGAGATAAATGCAGATGTCAACATTGGTCAACAAGTACTCAAATTTGACTACAGAGGAAAGAAGTACCAAGTCAAAGTCACCAGTTTCGAGTCATCAAAGAAGAAGAAGGTGACTCTTTAAGAAAAATATGCCAGCAGTGAAGAATCCACCACAGAGGAGGAAGAAGAGGAGGACTCTGAAAATGACAATTACCCCAGACTGAGGCCCCAAATCAACATGGTAGAAAACAGACCAGAAGATAATGTATGGGCACAAGATACTAGCTCCATTACAATTGGAGCCATTTCTGGAGAAGCCAGAAGATGCACCGAATGTCTCCAAAGACAGAAATGCAAAGAACACTCATCCAGATATGTGGGAATTCGAAAAAGCCCTGGAACTACATGCCCTGACTGCAGGAGAAGGAAGAAGAGATGCCTTCACAATACCTAGTCAAAAAGCCATATACAAGTCATGCCTAATCCTGAAATCGAAGCAGCAGAAGTACAAGTAATTTGGGACCAACCACTAGAGAAAGAAGATGATGGCATTTCAGAAAATGAAGAGCTCCCTGCAATTTTTTCATGGGATGATCTGAACTGGGCACCACAAGAAGGAGAAGATGACAACACCCCCTAGAGTGAAGAAGAAGCTGGACCTAGCTCACAGCTGGTCATTCCAAGGCCTGAAACCCACTAAGAGAAAGCCTTCTGAATGGGCAGATGCCCCCATCAAGTCGTTTTCCACTCACCAAGAGACTACTGCTATCAATGTGATATATTAGACCAGTAAGCCAGACAACCCTCTGAACCAAAATCCCCAAAAATCATTACAGAAGGAACCTCATTCCAAGAATCCATCACTACACTTACAAAGAGAAGAAATGGAGTAGGATTCTACACTCAGACAGAAGTGAAACCCCTGTCTACCCTCCCACCATAGTATGATGTGAATGGATGCAGATTACTAAAGTTAGGATAAATCAAAAAAAGAAAGAAGCACTTCCAAGCCATAGGATATTGCTATCATGGAAAGCACTCAAGATGCTGGACTTATCAATATGAAAAGATCTATCTCAGCAAGGATGTGATTGTACACACACTCAAGAGAGGAGATGACTGAGCCCAAATTTGAAAGGAGAAAAAAAGAGACCCACAAGGAAGGTCCTTAAGATATATGATCTAGGAGAAGATATCCTAGCTCTCATTTGCCATGCAACTTGCCAAGGATGGATAGATGATGCTATCAACTTCATGGAAGCCCTGGACCCCACTGGAAAAAGAGGAATCAATTATCTTCAAGACCCCTCTACTGGAGCAAGATGGCTACACCTAAATATCAGAGGTTGGAGATCTGAAGTCACAAGAGCCTCAGCCCATGGATAGTCTATACTTGGCAGAAACATTGCACAGTTCACTCTGCTTCACCCAAATGCAATTCCACTCAAGAAGGCATACCAAGAAGATATTGGCTATGATCTCAGCAGTCTTCATGATACTACTATGGGCCCCGAAAGTACAAAGCTCATCAGAACTGATATTGCCATGCAACTATCAAAAGGAACTTATATCCAGTTGATCTCAAGATCTGGACTAGCCCTTAAAGGACTTTCTACTGAAGAAGGAACCATTGACCCAGAATATGCAGGCTAAATCAAGGTCATCTTAAGAAATGGAAGTAGTGAATGAATTTGAATCCACAAAGGAGACAAAATCACTCAAGTAGTCTTCCTTGAGTATAAGACCCCTCAGCTATAGGAAGTACCCAAGCTTACTCAAGGAACCAGACAAACCAAAGGGTTTGAAAGCTTAGACAAGAAGGAAGTACATCTCCTTCAGGTCAGCTGATTCAAAGCAAATGCTCCTCAGCAAGTTTTCTACCAACCAGTGAAGCTTCAAAAGAACCTCATCCTTGAGCCAGGAGAGCAGACCACTATCAAAATCTTTGTACCACTAGACCCCAGGAACCTCTTCTTTAAACCAAATGAAAAAATCCGAAATCTGCACATAGAAGGATATATATTCCCTGACAAGATGAATCCAGTACACTCCTGAGCAACCAACACAAGCTGGGACAATATCATCTTGCCAAAAGGAACCATCATTGGACACCTTGTGCCTTACCTCAACCGAACACATAGAGAAGTTTACAAATTAAACTTACAGGGAAATAACAAAAGGTCACAGAAGAAAGGAAAGGCCCCTCTGCGACCCAGGAGAAAGTGAAGCCTTCCACAAACATTGGAGAAGAATTAATATCTCAGCAGCAACAACAATTGACCAAATCCCTTTATAAACATTACTATAGACTATGGCAATCTGCCATACAACTCATCATACCACTATAGTATAAATACAGGAAATGCAACACCCATTTAACAGAAACCATACAGGATACTCCACCACTTAAAGATATTTGAAAAATAACACATACAGGAACTCTTAGACAATGGAGGCATCCGACCCTCTACCAGCCCCTGGGCCAGCCCTATACTTATTATACCAAAGAAAGGAGGATGAAGACTTGTTGTAGACTTCAAGAAACTCAACACAGTAACTGAAAAAGATGCATACCCCTTGTCCTGAATTGATGACCTTCTGGACTAGCTACAAAATGCAAGATACTTCAGTAGTATGAATCTATTTGCAGGATTCTATACATTCAAAAGACAGCTTTCCTTACCCTAGGAAAATTGTTTGAATATCTCTAAATGCCCTTTGGACTCTACAATGTACCCCCAACCTTTCAGTGAATGATGAACTCAGTATATGTCCCTTTCATCTACTACTGCCTGATTGTTTATATGGATGATTCCAACATCTACTCAGAAAATTTTGAAGACCATGTGCAAGACCTTGAAGAGTTTTTCAAACTCGCTCAACAAAACCACCTAAGACTCAACTCAAAGAAGTACTATTTTGGCAAACAGAAGCTTGAATTCCTTGGATTCATGGTCTCTAAAGATGGAACACATACAGACCCCAAGAAGATCAAAAAAGTTAACAACTTCCCTATCTTTAAGATTCCAAAGGAAGCCCTGTCCTTCCTGATGCTTGCATCCTACTACAGAAGATTTATCAAAGGATTTACTGAAATCTCTGCCCCAATCTGAACCTTGCTAAAGAAAGAAGTACCATTCCAATAGAAAGAACCATAAGAAGAAGCCTTCCAAAAACTACAATATTGCCTGACCTCAGCACCAATCCTAGTCTGACCAGATCTATAGAAACCTTTCATTCTATATACTGATGTATCTAAGAATGGCCTCAGAGCAATCCTTATACAAGAAGGACCTGACAAACAGTACTATATGATAGCTTATGCAAGCAGAGCCACCACCAAGCAGCAGACCAACTATGGGAGTACCAAATTGGAATACCTTGCAGTCATATGGGCAGTTACCCTATTCAAACATTACCTCATTAGAAGAAAGTTCACTCTGATCACAGACCATGCAGCTCTCAAATAGTTACTGCACCAAAAAGACCCCACTGGAATCCTTGCCCAATAGATTCTTATTTTCCAAGATTATGAAATCAATATCATCCACAAAGTGGGAAGAACTCACAACAATGTTGATGTTCTCTCCCACATGACCCAATAAACCAAAGAAAGAGTGTACCTTGGAACTGCATCCTTAAAGAAGTCTCTATGACCCTCAAGGAGCAAGAAGACCTCATCTGACAAGAATACTAGAAAGCCCACCAGAAATAGACAAATACAGAAGATAAGATTCAAAAAAATTATCAATATTGGCCCCACCTCAGAACACAAGTCCAAGACATTATCCAGAAGTGTGATACCTGTCAGAAGTATTAAGGAAAAAAGAACTATTAAGCCCCTCTGCAACTGATTCCCCCATCTACTCATATCTTCCAAAGATGGGGAGTAGACATAATTGGACTCCTGCCAGTAATACCAAAATGAAATAGATATATTCTAGTATTGTTGAACATCTGACCAAATGGCCTGAAGCATATCCCATAGATTGTAGATGTCCTGACCATTGTTGGATATCTGCATGACTTCACTCACCAATATGGACCTCCTGGAGAACTCATTTCTGACCAAGGAACTGAATTTGTGAATAATATAATCTCAAGTTATGCATGAATTCATGGGATCCACCTGAAAAGAACTATCTTCTATCACTCTCAAATCAATAGAATGACTGAAAGAATGAACTAGACCATCAAGAAAAGACTTGCCAAGATCAATCCTACCAATTGGGATCTCTGCTTACTCAAAATTCTATGGGAAATTCAAAACACTCCTGTCACCTCAATCAAACAAAAGCCCTTTGAAATGATGTTTATCAAGAAGACCAGAACTACTGATCATGAGAACCTCAGAAAGCTTCTTGAAAAAGAAAATCAGCTGTGAAAAGATTTCCAAAACTAGATTATCAAGATTCAGGAAAGACAAAAGAAGTATTATAACCAGAAACAGAAGGATCAGAAGATCAAGATTGAAGATCAAGTCCTAGTTTAGAGAAGCATAATTGAAACAAACTTTGCCACCAAGCTGGAATCAAAATGGGAAGGACCATACCTTGTATACAACATCAGAGGAATTAGTATCTATATAAGAAGCATAGATGGACATATCTTGAGAACTCCAGTTCACATCAATCAACTCAAGATATACTTGCACAAACTATTACTCAGAGGATAGACTATCACCTCCAGACCCTTATCCTTAGTTCATTCCAGTCACTACCAATTTCCCTGCCCCTATTCTGAGAAATCAATAGAAATACTCTTCAAAAGATCCAGATTCACCAAGAGAATCTTATTCTGACCAGATGTCTACTGCAAGTCCACCAGCTCTAGGCATACTATGCAATTGGTAAACAACTACAGAATCTTCCAGCTCCCAAACAGACCTATATCAGAAATATCACTTGTCTAACAAGAAGAGATACCATTGTTGCAGACAGACTCTATACAATCTATAAATAAAACATCACTGTCTTGATACAAGCTCAGTTCTTCTTGTATGATATCCAGAAAATGAACCCAGCCATCTATCAGAGCATCATTCACTATGTTGAAATCCTATTTCTGAAGAAAGAAGAAGAATCCATAGAATGGAGTGACCCAAATACAGATAAAGATAATGGTGAAGGTATTGATGCTGAAGATGCTTATGGTTATTGGAATGATGACTAAAGAACAGTCTGGGACAGACCATCCTTTAGTGGGGGCTGATGTAGTAGGCCACAGAAATCATACCATTCAAAATTACTACTTAGTCATATACTATATCAAGTGCACTAAGCAACCAAAACTGCTTTACTGCACCAACTTGTATACATAACCAGACATACCAAAAGAAGATGTTTACATAAACCTCAGTCCAAAATTGAAATCAAAAGCAAAAGACAAGTCTGTCTGCCAAACACACTTAGGAGAAATGTCTGCCAAAAGCTACTTGATCCTAAAGATTAGATTGCAATACTTAGGAAATATGCTGCCAATGAGTCACTGTTAAAAGGAGATTGTGAGCATTAGTTCTTCATTTCTACTCTAGTACACTTTCTGATACAAAGAAGTTCACTGCCTTTGATTCACTTGCCAGATAAGCCTGAAGTTTTGCCACTAAGTTTGAGTGAAGAACTCTACTGCCTTTTCAGTTTAAGTCTGCCTCTTAAAGTCAGTCATTTGATATAACTTTGAAGCCTGAAGAAAGTCCATCTCATTTAAGTCCACTGCTTAAAGAAGAGCCACCATTTTCCACTAATCCACCATGTATCACCAATCCACATTGCCCAAGTATTCTACTGCTTAAGGAAAAGTCATCCTATTTTCAAGAGAAAAGTCTGCTATATTTTTATCTGCTGATCTGCTATGCTTTGCAGAATCTGCCTCACTCTAACTGCTTAACTGCATCATTCAAGTAACTACATCACCCACTCAGCTGCATCGACCATCTAGCTATATCATCTGCTTAGCCACATTATTCAAGAAACTTGCTGCTTTTAGTCCATTTGCCAGAAAAGGAACCTGATCACTGATTTCCAGAAAGCTCACTCTTTTAAGGAAATCCACCAAATTAGCCATACAAGAACTCACACCATTAAGGAAACCTGTAATCTGACCACCCAGGTCACACGAAATTTCCTGCCAATCAATTGCTTAAGAAGGAAATCTGCTTACAAAGAATTGCCATACCAATTGCCCACAACCCAAGAATGCTGCCAAATTAGGAAATTGCTCACAGAAAGTCTCCAGCTATTGAATATTATACCACTAAATACTAATACCAGTATCAGATCTATAAAATCTGAACATTTTATTGCTTTTTGACAAAGTAACTGAGAGCTCAAGCCAATCTACACAGCCACCCAACCTTGTAATTTGCCTCTATTGAGTCAGATATATTACAATATATATATCAAAGAGAACTAATATCTCTTTTTGTTTTTTAATATTGATATATTTTATGAAATAGATTGCCTTTGCATTATGAAAGTCACTATTGAGAAAATTACTATTTAAATAAGAAAGTGAGTAAGATTATAATATATGTTATTCTGAAGATAAAGAAAATGATAAATACTTATCTTACCAACATATTACAGATTATTTTCAGGCAAATTGATTTATACCAACAGGAGATCTTGGCAGACAAAATGACTTGTGAACCTTGATCAAAGAGAATTATAATATAAAATATATTTGATAACATTATGGAGCACTATTACTTTTTTTTTCTTTTTTTTT
>RQIL01015221.1:0-20410 GCA_003951145.1 Jimgerdemannia lactiflua | reverse complement strand
AAAAAACTCACCAATAATCAGCCTTGCCTCAACATCCGGATACTTCTCCATAAGCTCGCGAACGATGTACACCGCCGGGTCCGTCTTGCTGGTAACGGAGAAGACAATCTCGAACCGAGGATAATTTTGAGTAAAGGTCGATTCGAGGTTGTCGCGCAAGTTGTTGTCCACGCCTTTGAGTGGGCGCAGAATTGAAACGGGGGGTGCTTGATCTACGGGGAGTTGTGAGGACTGGGGTGCAGGCTTACGAGTATAACGAGCTCGGCTGGTCATATTCGATGAAGGGTAAAAAACAGGACGAAGGGAAGAAAAATCAGTACGTGAAGTCAACGAGTGTGAGTCTTGTATCGCACGATGAACATCTGCTGGTCGTCGTTGTGCGCGCCACGTTGCGAGTAACGCGCCAAGCAAGTCGGCACCAAGCAAGTTGGCGCCAAGCAAGTTGGCGCCAAGCAACTACGAACTGTTTAGTTCTTCAACATTTAACAGTCGTGATTCAACCAGCTTGGGAGTGGACGGCGAGAGTACATGGATTTACATCGTGTTCCATTGCGAGCACCTCTTACGGTCTGGCATCGAAGGGTGGAAGGATGAGTCAAGTACCTGATGGCGACGCCCAGGATGGTGAGGAACATCATGAAGCAGTACCACACCACAGCCACGAGAGTCAAAAGGAGGTGAGGATTTGGGCTTGCGGCCCATGACAAATTCATGATGGTGGTAGGGTCGAGAAGATATGGTTGTGGGTTGTTGTGGGAGAGCAAAAGATGGCAGCCAATTTCGGTAGCGAATGGGACATTTCGACAATTCCTTACTCGGCCTTTGTGTGTGAAACGCGTCAGATGGGCCCACAAAAAAAAAGTGCATGCCCAACCTATGACGCCTCCTCCGCCGCTTGGTGTCACCCTGATCCGAGAGGCTGGGAGAGTTTTTGTCCCACGTGCATATCTGAAGCCACCAAAGTACTGTTGTAAGCAAGAAAAAATTTATTATCCCAACGCCCTGATTAATGATCATACACCTTTCAACGCGACACGTCTCTACAAATCGGCGCATATTTAACAACTCGGTCCCATTTCCCCAAGTCCATCCCGCTCCTAACAAATGCCATCACTTCGTCCACAAATCTGTCCGCCACCCTCTTCCCATCCTCACCGTCATTTTCCTCATCCAACCACGGCCTCAGCATCTCCACTACCTGCTCCCTCGTTTTCTTGCCCTTTGTCTCATGCTCCTGCATCAAGATTGACACCACGTGCTCCTCAATCATCTTCTCGTAACCGGCGCCCAGAATGGCCTGAAGATCACGCCGAATGAATGGTATAGTTCGTACTAGTTGCGCTGGTGTCAGATATGTTGCGTACGCCAAGAATGGGGAGATAGGATAGGCGGTGGTCGGTTGTAGGGGTTGGATGTAAATGGCACGGCGGCGAGCAAAAACGGCGAGATCCCTGTCGCTTGCTCCGTCGCCTGCCGCAATTTCGTTCGAGTTACCTCCGAACTCCAGCGAGCGCGATGATCGCGGGCCGTCCAAAGTTACGCCACGACGATCACCGCTCGCGTTGTTTTTTTGGAGATACCATCGCTTAAACGTCCCTGAGTCCAAGTCTGCGTCATACGCCAAAAAATCCGATTCTCGTTTGCACATTGGGCATAATCCACCTGAAAGCTCCATCCATTGCAAAATGCACACGAAGCAGAAGCTATGGAAGCATGGTTGAACGTAAGCGCGTCGAGTATACGGTTGCAGACAGATGGGGCAGGTGGGGGTATACATGGCAGAATCGTCAGATTGGTCGTCGGAACTGTCCAATCTCTTGTCTAGTAAGGAGGAGAAGCCCTCGTCTTCGGTATCGGACACGTTGGACGATGAGGGAGACTGTGTCTCTGACCGAGATGTGGCAGGTGTGGTGGAATGTGAAGGTATTTGTGAATTTCTCGATGACGGTCTGGGCGAGGAATGCGTGAGACGGATGTGGTGTGGTCTCGAAGGGTGCAAGCTTTGATATTGGTTGTTTACGGATTCGTCACAAGATCGTTGGCGTTTTCTTGAGGAGGCCGACGACATTTCGCTGTCGCTAGACAGGGGTGTCTCGTGTTCGGTACAAGAGTTATCATCGATTGAGTAGCGCTTGTAAGAGTCTGTTGCGATGAGAGGATGGGAGGAGTTCATTGGTTTGGTTTTGGGGCTATGTCTTTTCAAACAAACTTTTGCCAGAGTAAATTGATGACGTCATTACAACAAATAAAACTTCGTGACTGTTCATCCTCCTCCTTTTTTGTTGTCCAAGATTTCGTCTGCTTGCCACCGTCCATCCTCACAAATGCCACTCACCCTTCTCAACTCCCCCCCCTCCCTTGAAGGCGAGCCCATCCGCTACCAACAATGCGATGTTCGTATGGTAATTTCTCCTCCATTAAGCGGTGTCTCAGATGCTGGCAAAGGCAACCTCGTTGTCGCAGAGAGCCAATTGTACTTCTACAGCCTGAGCACCACCACCAGCGTCGCGATCCCATACCCGTCCATCATTATCCATGCCATTTCCCGCCAGGAGGGGCAGCCATGTGTATACTGCCAGCTTGATAGCACTGAGAAACTCGTGGAGCAGCGTCATGGTGGCGGGGATGACGAGGATGATGAGGACGAGGTGACTGAGATACGATTTGTTCCCGATGATGCCGGTGCATGTATGTAATTCCGGCCGCTTCGCTATTTCGTTAGTAACTGTTCAATTATTCCTCCTAAATTGAAGGCCCAGCGCGCCAAGATATGGGTCCATGATTAAGAGCATTGATTAATCATTGCACATCTTGACTCGCTCATTTTCCAGTGGAATACATCTACATTGCCCTTTCCGAATGTGCAGCATTGCATCCTGATAAAGAATTTATGGTAGACCAGCTCGAAGACGAACACGATGGCGGCGCTGATGATGACGATGGGTATGACTACGATAACCCTGCCGCCGACACCTACACGCTCGGTGATCCTGCGGAGCTTAGCGAAGTTGGTCGGGCTGCATTGGCACATCTGAATTCCGTATTCCAAATGCCGAGCCAGCGCGACTTTGAACAGATGGTGGCCGAGAATGGGCACACGAATGGTGTGTCGGATGAGAGATTTGGGGATGCGGAAGAACAGGGGGGATCCAAATAGAATACTAGTGGAGTGTTCAATGGAAATATTTTGTAAATCGCTGGTTTGAGCATGTATATATATATATACTTTTGAATCGCTCTACTGAAAGATTACTGCGATGGCGATAGCGATGTTTGTAATTGGTATTTTTTTCTTGCTCATAACTTCGTGTATAACAAAGTTCATATATCAAATTTTTGGATAAATAGATAGCTTGAAATCAAAGAGTAGAAAACAATGTGCAGGAGTAGCTCGCCAGCCCTAGTAACATACACAACGGACAAAGGATTGGATAATAAAATAAATACTACGATAGAGGTAGCTGGGGTGTTTATTTGTGCGTGTTTGGAGGGGTGGAGAAGAGGAAACAAGTCTAAAGTAACTTGGGGAAAATAAATCGGACAATTTCATGACGGAGCGAGGAAGAGCTATTGATACCATGTGAAAAATCACCTGCAACGCGATGCCCAGATAAACACATAAGGCTAGGTGGAGAGAAAATACAATGGCAAAAGGAAAGGACAACTCTCAACTGACGAAGAGGGACTCTGGTGACAGTTTCTACAACGATCGAAAACACCTCATCATTCTTCCCGAAAACCCTGCGGACCCAAGCTAGAACCGATCATCACTCGTCTCCATTTGCGACCCAGAACGTTACGACTCGACAACACGTGTACCCTCATTCCCATCACCGATTCGTTCGTCGGTGTCTTCTTTCTGCCCACAAATGACTCGCGCAACCGCCTGTCCCACAATTAGGACTGTATCTTGGCCCTGCTCGTTTGGTGGTGTAGCCGGTGACGACCCGCAAGATGACAACGGCGAAGACGATATCGATGCTCGTTCGACGGTGGGGACCACCCCAGTTTGAGTGGGAACTGAAGACGGTTTAGTAGGGGCGTTGATTCTTGATGGAATGGAAGTTTGAGGGTGAATGGTCCCAATGAAAAGCCGGTCAAAAGGGGAGACATCGTCTTCGTCGTCTTGCGGAATGGACTCGCCAAAAGCACGGTGTTCTGGTGTGAAGCTGGTGGCGGATTCATCCGATGCTGTAGATGAGTATGAACAAGTTGTTGAAATCGATCCCGAGCGTACGGCTTGAGGTTCCGAGGCATCAACATCCATCTCCACCACCTCTGCCGAATCCTCCGTTAACATGGTGTTCTTACCCGAGCATATACATGTGCCCATTAACTTTTGCCGGCACTGCCTTTGGTAATTCCGCTCTTCCTCCCCCTTTTTATCCGTTGCATCCGGGTTTTCATGTTCTTTCGCATCCAATCCCCTTTTTGTTGCTGTCGGCATAGACATAGACGGTTTCATCACCACCGGATTCGGCACGGACTTTGAAGTGTCAAACATTTTTAATATCGAGTGCGTCTCTGTATGTCCGGTTGCCAATGCACAGTCCAAAGGGGTGAACCCGCGGTCATTGACACGGTTAACATCGGCACCGCGGGAGATGAGGGCAACGCAGAGGCTAGTTTCGCCAAAGAAGGATGCAAGGTGGAGAGAGGTGGAATTACAACCCCAGGGATAATCGATAAGGTTCGGGGGTGTTGCCTATTATGATATGGGAGCAAACAAGGACGAGGTCGGCGAAAGAAACCAAACGAAAAATGGAGTTCTTGAGAGTGCGCGGCACTTGAGGCGTAGAGGATAACACGCCAAGCAACTCACCACAATGATTTCAGCCACTGCTTCTCTCTTACCCTGCTTTAACTCTTCTCTTCGCTTAAACCTTTTCGCATATGGCTCCGGGTCCCGCCACACGCGCCTTAGTACAGGATCATTCGCTATACATGTGGACATGAGCGCGATTTGCAACCCTGTCATATAGACCTCGGGTGGGTCGTCGGATCCACCAAAAACACGACGAGCTTCATGAGTGCGAAGTAGCGCGTCTTGCTGTGACGGAGAATCGCGCTCGTACAGCGGAATGCATTGGTCAAAACAGGCGCAAACTCGGGAGGCTGGAAAAGTCAGCTGAAGGAGGAAGGACGCGTTCGTGGGTAGCGTGGAGGGTTCAGTGTCGTCTTGGAAGAGGAGGGTGGTGATGAGGGTAGTATTGAGCGCCTGGCAGGCGAGCAACCTGAACGGGACGGGCAGGGTATCAAGAAGGATAAAGCGAAGGGGTGAGAAGAGCGGCAATTCTGAAGGCGTGGTTTCACAGCCAGGTTGCCTGGCAACAGCGCATTGAAGCAAATGGGGGGAACTCAAAGATCTGGATACTCACCATGTGCGGGAAAGGTGATCGAGATCCCTTGCGAGCGGTGTGGGTGTTGACATGGACGTATAAATACAGTATGTAGAAGTGGCGGAGAGAGGGGGGCTGGCCAGGCGGACAATCCAGTGGGCCTGGATTCAACAGTCACGTGTTACTCTCAAATTATTCAATTTATTATATTCACATTGATGCTCCTTTTCTTATGCACCTCCATTAGATCTCTGCCAATCCAGGTACTCCATATGTATCTTCTTTTGCACTTCCCATTCCTTTTGTAACTTCTTGCGTCGGTTCTTCGCGATCTCGGCTCCGTCACAGTCATGCGTTGGGATACCCTGCTTGTCGAATTTCGAAAACTCGGCCGTTTGAGACAAAAACATTTGTTCGGGCGCCACTCGCCCCCTTTCCCGTCTCTCGACCCGCTTCGCTTCTTGCTCCGCGAGTATAGCAGCCTTTTTGGCAGCCTTTTCCGCCTCGCGCGCTTGCTTGGCTTCTCGTACTTTTATCAAATCTTCTCGGGGAACGAGCTTGACAAGGGCTTTACCATCTAATTAGGATCGAACGTTAAGACTTCGGAAAATGAACATCGACGATAACTAGAAATGTTAAAAACAGTTTCAACTGTCATTCGCACCCTCTTGATCGTCCAGAGACACTCCAAGATCCACCAGATCCACATCACGCAGCTTATCGCTCAGCTTCAAGAAATCGGCGTGAGGCTTCTGTTCGCGCGCCATGTCGCGAACATTGTCGCGGAAGGCTGACAGTGTGCGCAAGTAGGGCATGACTGCCTCTTCAATCTGTTTGACAGGAAAGCGATGTGGCGGAGCGGTAAATTGAAAGGTTGCTACAACGATCACACATATATTTTGATAGGAATTCTACCTACATTCGTGCCTGACTGGCCATGGGCACTGAATCCGATCTCAGGGCCACCGTCAGACAGACCGAAGACCTGCCAAAGTTAAGGCTTCATTAATGCTATGTTTTGCCGGAGTTGCAAAATCAGATTGTCACGAGTATATTATCCTGCCGAAACCAACCTTGATAATTCCTGTAATCCATTTCGCCACTTTTTCGACAACGTGGAGATTGACACCTCGCATACCCTTCGCAGACAAATATATGTTCGTCTTGGTGATAAGCTCCATAATCTCCGTCAAAACTGCTGGAGTATTAATCGAATCGCAGAGGGCGACATGTACGGCGCGTTGTTTCTGACTCAGTCTGTGAATGATTATACGATTGAATTCCATAAAGTGAGGGGTGGCGGTCAATAAATAAAAGGTAGGGGCAAAAGTTCAGCAGTACCAAGAGGTCTAAAACAGGAAATAAAAAAGAAAAACGCACAATTCAATCAGATCTTTTTCCGCTTCGCGGTATCGATGCATGAGACCACCATCTTGCAGCTCATCGTTGCAGCGCGAGTCAGAACCACGTAGTTCGTGACCGAGGGCTTTGATGTTGACAAAGAAATTCTGTAAGAGGCAAATAATGTAGAGGGCAATGACGGCTTAGATAGAATATTGTCAGAATATATCATATCAGTGGAATTAACCTTCACAAGTCTCACAGCCAATATTAGCAGAGCTCTGCAAGGCCATTCACACATCACACACTAAGCCCTGACATACATTTATGGTGGCTTCCAAACTAATAGTTTCATGCATCGAGCTCTCCCCGAAATCAATCTTGGCGTCCCACTGATGCACGAGGAAGAACAACCTCAGCTGACGTGGTGAATACTTCTTAAGAGCCTCCTTGATGGAAATAAAGTTCTTCAAACTCTTGCTCATCTTCTGACCTTCAACGTGAAGGTGGCCGGCATGCAAGAAATAATTGACCCACTGAGCGCAATCGAAATAAGCCTCGGCTTGAGCGAGCTCGTTGTCGTGGTGAGGGAAGGCGAGGTCAACGCCACCGGAATGGATGTCCATGTTATTGCCGAGAACTTGGCTAAGATGGTATACCAGGGGAGGTAAATAGAGAACCAAGCAAACTCGATTAGGCAAACCATGGTACTAGGTGTCAACAAAGAAAAGATAAAAATCTCAGATCACAACAAGAAAAACAAAAAAAAAACCAGAATTAATTGCCGTGCCAACCCATGAATTGATAAAGGAAAAGGGCAACAGCAGAAATCATACCTCGCCATCACCGAGCACTCGATATGCCACCCCGGCCGCCCATCTCCCCACGGACTATCCCATTTTGGCTCTCCCGGCTTACTCTTCTTCCACAACGCAAAATCGTTCGCGTTCCACTTGCCTTGCAACTTGGCGCCCAAGCTGCCTTCGCCATCCTCGATAAGTTCTATGTTCCCGCGTGACCACGGCTCAAGCTTCGCGTAATGATGTTCGTCGTGAGCGTCGTACCTTGCCGTGTCAAAGTAGACAGAACCGTCCGCGACATACGCGTAGCCGTTGTCAACGATCTTCTGAACATAAGTGATAATCTCGGGAACATACTCGGAGACGCGAGTTTGGATGTCGGGAGGCCGGATCTGAGACGCCAAGATCAGAGGAGAGACCGTTAAGATGGGCAAATACTGCAATGACCCCAGACTGGTCTCCACTTGTTAGCAGGAAGGCATATCAATCCCAGATTTTCAAATTCAATACACTCACGTTCAAGGATTCCATATCTCGGAAGAAATCCGCCTCCCAGAATGCTGGCAAATCGCGAAAGATTCTAGGATCATTGACTTCAGCGCCCCTCTATTCCATATAAAATAATCGTGAACAAGTAATAGAACGAGCGGCGTTGGTTTCTTTGGATTATATATCGAGTCCACGCATTATCTTCGTCACTTTTATATATCGAATGCCATATTTTGGACCAAGTCGTCGTCCTTATAGCATACACACCTGCTTGTCTAGCCACGTGGCTAGCACGTCTTTGGACGCTTCAATCAATCCGTCAGCGGACTCCTTGGAATTGTCACCAGCCGCGATCTCTTTGTCGGCAAGAACAAGGGCATCGTGCGACGATTTCTACAAGATTATAGACCCGATTCTCACAGTAAGCAACAGTAAATGAACGCGTGGACCGGAGGTACATGCTACACGACCGAGGATTGCGTACGCTGATCGTCATGATAGTCAAAGTCTTCATATCCACCACGTACCCTTCGACAACCATCCGCCACCTTCCCATCGCAGTTTTTTCAACAATTTTCATATATTTGTGTTAATTCCAAACATACCAAGGCCGCCACATGCATCTTGAACTTTTCTTCCACTTTCACCGCCTTTGTTAACTTTTCCGGTGTCAAATTTGCCTCGAATTGCTTCCAATCGGCAATGGCTTCCGCAACAGCCCCGTTGATTTTGGCAAGCTTGCTCTCGGCATAGAAGCGCCATGCCTGGCGAACCTCGGAGATGAGAGCTGGGGAAAGTGCTAAAACGGAATCTTTG
Organism: Jimgerdemannia lactiflua; assembly: GCA_003951145.1. Lineage (NCBI taxonomy): Eukaryota > Fungi > Mucoromycota > Endogonomycetes > Endogonales > Endogonaceae > Jimgerdemannia > Jimgerdemannia lactiflua. The sequence goes on along the minus strand of RQIL01015221.1, from coordinate 11,625 downwards.
TACTGAGTGTAGACATAGGCCTGGCGGGCTCGGACGATGATCTGATGATAGGAAGACGAGTAAAAATAGGTTAGTCATAGATTGTGTTACGAGAAACGCATTGGGTTGAAATGAAGTACTGGAAATCCCCACCCTTCACACCTTGTCATCGATGTCCGTAATGTTCTGTACAAACAACACATCATACTTGAAATATTCTTCGAGTACACGACGCAAAATGTCCATGGTCAAATAATTACGAGCATGGCCGATATGAGAGGCGTCATAGACGGTAGGGCCACAGTTGTACCACGTCACGCGGCGACCATCCTTGGGTATGAACTCAGTCTGCGAAATGGAACACAAAGAGGGGGCGTCAATGTTATAAAAGCCGGATACGCGTGAATCCGCAGCACGAGAGCTTGTCAGCATAGGCTGCTTAACGGTTCGTAATATAAAAGACACGAGGCGGTAGCATGCGGACCTTAGTTTTGGTCAGTGAATTCTGCAGCTTCAGGACGGGTAGGTCTGCTGGGACAGGCTTATGCCAAGGAGGTTGTTGGATTTTCTGTGTGGCGTTGGTTGCCATGTTCTTAATAGGGTACGGAGTAGATGTTCTTGCGAGAAAGTGGCGGAAATAGCTTGGTCGCGGATGAAGGGTAGCTTGTGAAATGACCAGGAGCATCGCGCCTGGGTGTGAGGTGTGAGTCACGATCCATAACGACGTGTCATGTCACCAGAGTCAGCACGTGGTTAAACCCTTTGTGTTGGAAACTTTTTTTTTTAATTTATATAAAATGGGACAAAGTGAACATTTGACGTCACTCGATGCATCAGCTCCAAGATTTTATTTTTGCCATTGCTTTATTCGTCTTATTTGCTGATTGTGCCAAGCAATCTTGGCTTTCTTTTGAGCTTCTAACTCTTCTTGTTTGGCTCAATATTCTGCTGCTGCTTGAACAAAGTCTTCATCTTTGAGATCTAAGACAGTGGTTTTTAAATGATAGATATTGGATTCTTGAATTTTACATGTACTTATATAATTTGGAAAAATGCTTATTAAGAGAGGAAATTTTTTCATTATTCCTTGAATATATTTTTTATTATCATCAATAAAAATATCAAAGTCTGGACAAATTTCTTTAACTCTTTGAAACTGCATTGGTTCACTTTTGTCTCTTTTGGTTATTATTTCAGTAATTTCAAACTTGATATTTTGAAATTAATTAAAAGTATTAAGTAAAGTATATTTAACATTATCTAGATTATTATGATTAATCCCAAATGAACTTATGACTAATAAATCACTAATTATATGTACTTTAATACTATTGGCTAAAGAAAATGATGATGTCGACGAATCTAGCAGTCTCCTGAAAAAAGCGCGTGGACGCGTTCTCTCACTCATTGCGGGCGTTCATGTTCAAACCAACGAAAACAACCGGTGAAGGATCCTTGGCACAAAGATTTCGCGGTGAAGGTGTCCGTGGAGAATCTGTTGGGTCCCGAAGGTGGGCACGCGGAAGAGGAGGACGCCATGCCACACGATTGAATTCTACCCGTTCCAACACTATTTTCAAGGGACCAAGCAGACTTGGCAACAATGTTGAGGAGAGCTCAGGGGTTAGTGGAATGCGCCAAGGCGAAGAACCAACGAGCTTGGACCAGAAGTTTGAAGATGTAAAAATTCTGGACGAGATTGATGAGCGACTTGGGTTTCGCCGATACCAGGATGGATCAGAGAAGCTAGGTTGGCTTATCAACATGCATGCGGTGAGTCACCGATTATATCATCTTCTGTATTATTGTTGACGAGCGACTTGACTCACGAACGCTTTTATAGACATTCGTGAAAGATATCGACTGGCCAGGGGGCCGTGCTGCCGTTGACTATTATTTTCTGGAGGAAGACGGCGGAACATTCAAATGTACCTTGCTGTACGAACCTTACTTTTTCATTGGATGCAAGGTTTGTGTCATTCATTTCAGTTCTCATCTATCTCCCCTCTCTGACAGTAGGGTATAAATTGACGCTGCTTTAGACAACAGCATTTACTCTGCGTATTTCTATTCATGTTATGATATTTGTATCAAACGAACTCTAAACTAGCTCGAAACGGAAGCCGAAGTTGAGGATTACCTCCGTAGGAAGTTCGAGCGCACGATCGAAAAAATCAGACACGTGAAAAAGGAAGATCTATCCCAGCAGAACCATTTGTTGGGCTGCAACCGTATCTTTTTGCAACTCGTTTTTAGAAATGTTGCAGATCTGTTGACGGTACGGAAGCTGCTGCTACCTACTGTGAAGCGTAACCAGGAAAAGATGAATATTGTTGATGCTTACGCAGATATTGCCAAGTGAGCATTTCATGAAAGAGCACATCAATACATTTCTAGATTGATTCCCTTTACAAACTTTAACTTCGTATATGATCCGTTCACGTTATCATGTCAGCACCGCCATCGACTACGAGCAACCAGTGACAGCTCGCAAAAACCCTCAGGATGCACTCGACAATGTAATAGATATCCGGGAGTTTGATGTTCCTTATTATCTTCGCGTTGCTATAGACAATGGTCAGTTACGTTCCCTTTTTTCGTCGTGCATTGTCGTATCTGCTAGAGTCCTTACGGTTTGAACACCTTCAATATTACATGCATCAGACATTCGCGTTGGTCTCTGGTATACCATCCAAGCTACACACAGTCAAATTACTCTCACACGCCGTCACGACCTAGTGAAACGTGCGGAACCTGTTGTTGTAGCCTTTGACATTGAGGTCACGAAATTACCCCTTAAATTTCCTGATGCGGCTATCGACTCGATCATGATGATTTCGTATATGATTGATGGCCAGGTAAAGTCTAATCAAGAAAAATGTTCTTACTGGGGTCGGAGATGTCACTGGAGGAATCCGATGGTAGTTTTATATGGAAGCGGATCCCATTCACCAAATCTCCAATCTTGCCTTAATATGCTCACAAATTCCCAGGGATATCTAATCACCAATCGAGAGATTGTAAGTCAGGATATTGACGATTTCGAATACACGCCAAAGCCCGAATTTGAAGGACCTTTTACAATTTTCAATGAACCGGACGAGGTATGTTTTCACATATTTCTAATTGGAATGACACCACAGCAATGAATGGCAATAACATCCCTGCAATATATAATATTGTTCACTACTCGTTCGCCATAGTTGTCTCTTCTCCGCCGTTTTTTCGAACATATCCAAGAAGTTCGGCCCACGGTATATGTAACGTACAACGGCGACTCTTTTGATTGGCCCTTTGTTGAGGCGCGTGCGAATTTACACGGTATTGACATATATCAGGTAATCTGGAGGAATGATGCAATACTCTCTTTTCAGTCTGTTTAACGACCTCATTAATCTCATATTTTTTGGTATCTATTTAGGAGATCGGCTTTTATAAAAACGAGCAAGGAGAATACAAATCCAATTATGCAATACACATGGACGCATTTCGCTGGGTGAAGCGTGATTCATACCTACCACAAGGGTCTCAAGGCCTCAAGGCTGTCACAACCGCGAAACTAGGATATAATCCCATGGAATTGGACCCCGAGGACATGACGAGGTAAAGAAAACAAGAGATACCCATTTCTATCAACCCCATGAAAAACACTATATTTCAAATGCTCTTGATGCTTATTTAACACGTACTTCGTTACTGCCTGTACATCAATGATTCCATAATTGCACCAGATTCGCTGCAGAACAACCACAAACACTCGCTCAATATTCAGTCTCCGATGCAGTAGCAACATATTATCTGTATATGAAGTATGTGCACCCTTTCATCTTTTCATTGTGCAACATTATTCCGCTGTGCCCGGATGAGGTGCTGCGTAAAGGAAGCGGAACATTGTGTGAGATCTTGCTGATGGTGAGTCATGCATAGCGATATAGAGATTCTGTTATGTCTTCAGATACCCATATGAGATAGTTCAATATGATCACAGTGGTGCGAATTGGTTTCAAAAATGAGAGCATGTATGGATGGCAATCCTTTGGTAGTAGGATGTAACGGAGGATGTACTAAGATCCATTCATTTGCAACTGCAGGTAGAAGCGTATAAGGCTAATGTAATCATGCCGAACAAACATGCCGACGAAATTGGGAAGATGTTCGAGGGGCACCTGCTCGAGAGCGAAACCTATGTTGGTGGACATGTCGAGGCCCTCGAGGCAGGAGTTTTTCGCAGTGATATCCCCACCAAATTCAAAATAGAGCCGGAAGCCGTGCAACAGGTAGGCTGCTAATAACAACTATATCAATTGCAATTACCAAAGACTTGACTACGTTATGTTTTTCATGAATTGATGCATTTATCATTGTCGATCCCATCAGCTCATCGATGAGGTAGACCAAGCCATGAAATTTTTTATCGAGGTCGAAGAAAAGAAGGAGCTGAGCGAGATTATCAACTATGACGAAGTGAGTAGGTGCTTTCCACGACGTCCTCTCTTGGAGATTCTTTTCCATGTAATTGTATGTCGGGGATCATATCTAACTTTTTGGCTATCCTTGCTCGCTTTACTACGACCATTGCAGATTCGTAACGAAATTGTTACAAAATTGCAAGATTTACGCGACACTCCTCTGCGTCAAGAACGACCGCGTATTTACCATCTGGACGTGGCGGCCATGTATCCCAACATTATTCTTACGAACCGCCTGCAGCCGGATGCGCTCATCGACGAGTCTATGTGTGCTGGGTGCGACTTCAATCGGCCAGGGAAGACCTGCGATCGCAGGATGTCGTGGCTGTGGCGTGGCGAGTATTTCCCCGCTAAACGTAACGAGCTCAACATGATCAAAAACCAACTTATGATTGAGAATTTCCCTCCACGTCGGCCAAACGAGCCACGGCGACAATGGAGTAGCCTCTCCGAAGCCGAGCAGTCCTCGCTAGTGGAGAAACGACTACGCGAGTATTGCCGCAAGGTTTACAAGAAAGTACACGAGACGCAAACCGTGGAACGTACCTCCATCATCTGCCAGCGCGAGAACCCTTTCTATATTGAGACAGTTCGTGCCTTTCGTGATCGTCGTTACGAATACAAAGGTCTCCACAAAGCATGGAAAAAGAATCTTGACGAGGCACTTCAAGGTGGAAGCCTCGCGGCGGTGGACGAGGCGAAGAAGATGATTGTGCTATACGATTCCTTACAACTGGCGCATAAATGCATTCTCAATTCCTTCTATGGATACGTGATGCGCAAAGGTGCGCGATGGTATTCAATGGAGATGGCCGGAATTACATGCTACACTGGCTCCACTATAATCCAGATGGCACGACAGCTTGTTGAGAAAATTGGGCGGCCTTTGGAACTCGACACAGACGGTATCTGGTGCATTTTGCCTGCTAACTTCCCAGAAAATTTTCCATTGAAACTCGCCAATGGCAAGGCCATTACTCTGTCGTACCCTTGCACAATGCTCAATCATCGTGTCCACGCACGTTTCACCAACCACCAGTATCAAGAACTTGTCGACCCCGAGACTTACAAATACTCAACCCGCAGCGAAAACAGCATATTTTTCGAGGTCGATGGGCCATATCGAGCCATGATTTTGCCGTCGTCTAAGGAGGAGGATAAATTGCTTAAAAAACGTTACGCTGTTTTCAACGAGGACGGATCACTGGCCGAACTCAAGGGCTTTGAAGTAAAGCGGCGTGGCGAGTTGAAACTCATCAAGATTTTTCAGTCTCAAATCTTTAAGGTATTTTTGGAGGGCTCCACGCTGGAAGAGTGCTATGCTGCAGTCGCCAAGGTGGCAAATCAATGGCTGGATGTATTATATAGCAAAGGCACCAATCTCGAAGACGAGGAACTTGTAGAGCTTATCTCGGAAAATCGCAGTATGTCGAAGACCCTTGAAGACTATGGTGCACAAAAATCTACATCTATCAGCACCGCAAAGCGCCTTGCCGAATTCCTCGGAGATCAGATGGTCAAAGACAAAGGCCTTGCATGCAAGTTCATCATCTCTGCCAAACCAGTTGGGGCTCCTGTTACAGAACGTGCCATTCCTGTCGTGATTTTTACGGCCGAATCTAGCGTACGCAAGCACTTTCTTCGCAAATGGCTCAAAGACAACGGTATCGCAAGCTTCGATATCCGTGATATTCTGGACTGGCCTTACTATCTGGAACGCTTGGGCTCTGTCATCCAGAAACTGATTACGATCCCAGCTGCATTGCAAAAGGTACCGAATCCAGTACCTCGTATAAGACACCCGGATTGGCTGTTCAAACGCGTTGCCTCCAAGGACGATAAATTCAAACAACACAGAATCACAGATATGTTCTCTATCGTGCCGAATAAGGCGCCAATGATAGGCGGGGATAATATTGAAATTGACCAAGACATCGATATGCAGGATGTCGAGAGGCAGCTGATAGGTGCACAATCGAAAAGTGTCATCGCGATAGGTGACATGGAGGATCTTGGTGTCGAGAAGAGTAGAAGCGTATTGCGGGATGGCAAACTAGTGCCCACTGTGCATAAATCGTCAAGAAGGCGCATGGATGAATCGAAATCGCCATCGCTAATTTCGGGGCTATTAGTTGAAGCGTTGCTTGATGAAGATAAAAGCGAGAACATGCCGAATATGTACGATGACTATCAAGGCTGGCTGCAATTTCAGAAGCGCAAGTGGAAGCGCCAGCGAAATGATCGGGAAAGGCGTAGGTCATTGTACGGCGCCGTTCATCAAACATCGGCCACATTGACGTCAAACACAGTTAGCAACTTTTTCCGACAACAAGCGGGGTCACTTGTGACCAGTCCGTGGCAAATAGTTCAGATTGCCGAGACCGAAACCGCTGGGGAATTCCGTATGTGGGTGTTAATACAAAAGAATATGTATACTATTCGCCTATCGGTGCCACGTGTATTCTACGTTAACACTCGCGAGGAGGAACCTACGGAAGGCCTGCGTCATAATCCGAACTGTCGCGTTCAGCGCAGGGTCCGAACGTTGCCGCGGTCGCATCAATGCCTGCATCTATTCGAAATGACGATGTCTGAAGCTGTTTTCCAAGCCGAGCAAAAGAAATTCTCGAGCTTTTTCAATCATTCATCGACGGAGGGGGTGTACGAAACGCAGATTCCTCTGTTGACGCGTGCTCTGCTTAAATTAGGCTGCGTGTGTATAGTTGACAGGCAAAGCAAACTAGATTTCAGTAGAAAGCATCTGGAAGATCGATTCAGTTTGGAAGATTTAAAGCACCAAGGAAACATGTTCTTTCCGTACCTTGAAGACAAAGGCATTCTCAATTATTTGTACCTTTACCACACGACGTCGGACTCGCGCCATTTCTTTGCCCTCGTTCCCACGGCTCTCCAAAAGGCTTACATCTTCATCGTTGGCGCTTCGAAAGAAAGTGACCAAATGCCCAACCTGACCAAGATCTACACGGAACGCTTGGTAGAACACAACAAGGACTCCAGCAAATCGTCACCAAACACGGCATTTGAATACAGTAAATCAATGGACTTTGAAGTAGGCTACTTTCAGAATGAAATACAAGCTCTCCGCGCCGTCCAGCGAACCGTATCGCAATATAAAGATGCCCGCAAAGGCCCGACAGTATTAGTTGTTCACTCGCCCCGCCCTTTCCATGCCTTGGTGCAGAACGCCAGCATTCTTGTCGAGTTCCCGAATATCTCGATACCATCCCACAAATCTGATAACCGTTTTAACGCCCTCGATTGGATTCGGCCAGTTGCACGTCGTATGATAATCCAATTCTTGAATGTGGGAAACTGGATAACAGTAAAATTGCAACTAGCTCGATATGCCAACGTTCCTTTTTGTAACATTCAAAATGACTCGTACCTTCACCTTGCCGACATCTTCTTTGCACGGCGGCTGATGAAGCACGACATGGTTCTATGGTGGTCAGCTTCTGCGAAACCTGACCTGGGCGGCCGGGAAGAGGACGAAAATCTTTTCTTGATCGAGGAGTTAGCGAATCCCGAAATGAACGTTCCAGGATCGTACAATACTGTATGCATTGAGCTAGACGTCATCCGTTTATGTGTCAACACCTTAATGCAGTCGTCTTTGATCAATGACTTTGAAGGAACGGGCGGTGGAATTGGGTTCGATAACGTTGCACATACCCTGGAGGAATATAACTCTGGGAAAGCTGGATCCTCAGTCTCCTTCGGCGACGGTACAATTTCTGCAAAGACGTTTACCATGCTGAAAACAATGGTGCAAGGATGGCTTGGGGAGGTTCTTGATGCCGACAACAGATATGCGGAAATGATGATCGAAACGCTTCATCGGTGGTTAACGAGTCCCAATTCCAATATGTACGATCCATGCTTGTATGGTTTAGTACATGGTATGATGAAGAAGGTTTTCATGCAGCTCGTTGCGGAGATCAAACGCCTCGGCTCACGAATCATCTACACTTCATTCAACAAGATCATCATCGCAACCTCCAAAGAATCCATTGAGAGCGCCTTCGCCTACGGAAGCTACCTATTGAAGGCTATTATGGCGAAGCCCCTCTTTCAAATTCTCGACTTAGTGTCGGTACACTATTGGGAACAATTGCTCTGGATGGACTCCAAAAATTACGGGGGTATGAGATGCCAACACCAAAGAAATGACAATGATGCCTTGGAGAATGAGCTGCCAAATGAAGCGAGACTAGACATGCAGTGGAATATTCAGGACTATTTGCCTCAGACTCCGCAAAAGCATTTCCAAAACACTGTCGCTGATTTTATCCGTAAAGTTTACAAGCACCGCACATCGCAAATTGGCCAGGCCCGCGGACGAACGAACAAAATGAACGAATCACAGCCAGGCGCCGTAGATGACGTTGTCACATTTACCAAGCAACTTGTCAGCCAGCATGTAACTCGATCTGTCCTTGACAATGTTCAGAATCTAAGCAAGGCTACAGTAGACGATGCTGTAATTTCATTTCCCACCTTAGCTGGATCGCATTTACCGCTCACTAATCCCGCATTGGAGTTTGTCAAGTTCGTGTGCGCCGCTCTCTCTTTGGACCTTGATCTTTCACATGAAGTTCGCATTCTTCGCCGCAATTGCCTTGACCTGATAGGTATACGCGAATTCGCCCCTGAAGCGCAATTTCGGAACCCTTGTGAATTTTTCACTCTGCCGCAAGTCATCTGCGGATACTGCAATTTCTCCGCTGATCTCGATTTCTGTCGGGATCGGGATCTAATGCCCCACAACGGAAGGTTGCAGATATGGCAGTGCAAAGGGTGCCGCATGGACTACGACAAGTTATTTATCGAAGAGACTCTTGTAGCGGAAGTTGAACGTCGGGCGATGGCTTACCAGCTACAAGACCTCAAATGCCGGAAGTGTGCGCAAATCAAGGTCGTGAATCTAGCAAATCAATGCAAGTGCTCAGGAGAGTTTGTAACCACACAAACTAAAACCGAATTCGTAAAGAAGATGAGAATTTTCATGAATGTTGCAAAGGAGCAGCAGTTGATGTTTCTAGGAGAAATAGTTGGTTGGATTTTAACGCGATGTTGATTTGAAGAGTGGGAATTCTTATTTGAGGTGAAGTTTATTAAAAAGTACCTTATGGGCCTATCTAGATATCTCATTTTCGCTCGCATGAACAGCTAGCAATTGATTAAAAGCAATACTTACAAGAATACATATTTTTATAACAAACCTAAGACTTCGTCTCTTACAATCTAAGATTTCAATGGGAATACCATTTCACCTTAATCGTCTCTTGGATACTCCACCACTGTACCATTCTCGAGAGGACAAGACCAAACCTAGCTTCGCTAACGCATATCTTCTCTCCATCCCGATCACTCTCAGACCGAGTAAACGACGGATTTGGGGAGAGTCTGGGATCTCGCGCATATACTGAAGTATTCTCATACCACAATAGCAGCCAGTAGTTCAGAAGAGATTAGCTCTAAAGAGTATTCTATTATTCTATCCCTTCTTTCTATTATATACCTCTGTTCTTCAAAATCAACTAGTTCTAACTCTTCAAGACCAACTCTGCTATTCTTTTTGATACCTTTTTTCTATTTTATTTTATTTTTATTTTTATTTTTTCCAAATACTACTAGTCCTGAAACAATTTTCTGACTAGTCATTACTATTGATCTATTAGCTTTCTAATATCTATCTATTTTTCTCTTTAATGTTAGTATACTATTATTACTATCCAGTACTCTAAAATCCTCTTTAATTTCCTCCAAAGATCTTCTATCTCATCAACCAAATACTATCTCATTGCTATCTCTACTAGCTCTCCTATTCTTTATCTCTCACTACAAAACCTCTCTAAACTCTGCCAGTAACCTTCAACTTTCTTGCAACCAGTCAATATATACTCTAGTATCTCTATCTTTTCACAACACTCATACTCTTGTCAACCACTGATATACATCCAACCTATCCAATATACCAGCATGATATTCTATTATAATATATTAACTCAGTTACCAAGGATATATCTTACAGTGTTCTCCAATTCTTCTTCATTCTAATCAAATACTGTAAATAGAGCTAACAGATCTCACTACAATTGAGCATCACAAGCATGTACAGAAACCATTTAAGGATCACTATGTGAGTAAAAAATACCTCATAGAGTGAATTGATGAAGTCTAGGGGCCATGCAGTGAAAGCTTATGGTCATAGAACCGTAATACACCACGAAGAAGACTGTTTAGGTAACAACCTCCAACGCTTCTACATGAGCCACTATTGATGTCATTTCTTTGTATCAGAGATGCCCTACCTCCATAGCTCCTTGCCATCCCGTGCCTGTTGAAATAGAGCTACTGAGTATGAAGATCTTGGCGAGCGTTCTTTACCCGCTCGAAACACGGGATACCCTCAAAGAAACCATCAATGAATTCGGTTTGAATAATACACCTCAACGTTGTCTGGTTTCAGCTTCTTTATCTCTGTTTTAGTCTTTGGTTTTTTGTATGCACCATTGGGATGTGAATGGACGGTTTCGTTTGCCTTCGGAGTTCCTAGGCGTCGTTCGGGTGGTTCGGCGTAAGTTTGGAGTTCCTCGGTGTCGTTCTGGACGTTACCCCGTGTTTTGTTCCTCATTACTATTGTAGATATGTATGCAACTTTATCATTCGAACAAAAACATTGCTCTAATAATTTTCATTATATAGCTCCCCAATCATTCATCGTAAATATACGTTTATTGAATAAGATAATGTCAAACCTGCTTGGAAGAAAAGAACTTCACACCAACTCAATTTCAGCAGCTCCACCTTTTCATACCGTCCGATCATCATCCTCCACCTCCACCCGCAATCTGCATCAACGTCAAACATGTGTTCAAACTATAAAAAACGTTGCAAGACGAGATTGCAAGAGACTACATACCTCTTTTTCAAACGCGGTTCTTTCTTCACCTTTAACCTTTTGGCGTCTCTTTCAGCTTGATCGCCATTTCCGCAGTAGTAGTGATTGCAGACGACGTTCCAATTTGATACATATTGATGATGTTTCGCTTTTCTGAAAGCCAGATCGGCAAGATTTGCCGTCTCATTCAAAAGATTCTGTAAAAAAGAAGATGAGAATTAGGTTATATTAATAGAAAAAAAAAAGAAAAAA
>RQIL01015220.1:0-10832 GCA_003951145.1 Jimgerdemannia lactiflua | reverse complement strand
AGTATATAATTGAATAAATTATTCCAAAAATAATTAAATGATTCAGATTATGAAAAGACTTACCCTCTAGATAGAACTGGATTTCTTTAATAGTTTTAGTATCTTTACAAAGTCTATAAAAAGAGGGCAAATTAGGGGAGCTTTAAAAGACAACTCCTATATACTGAAATATAATGGCCACTACACAACTCTTGCTCCTTAGCTCATGACACTTTCTCTAATATTGGAATGGATCTGTCTCTAATATTGTTATAAAGGTAATAATAACTATAGAGAATTTGGACCTTGGCTTTATGTTTGTTATTATTATATTGAAATCTTCTTTTGATAGTCTTGTGTCATTCTTACTATTGTGAAAAAGTAGAATTGAAATCCTGCTTAAGAGCAATTGCTATCAGTACTCAGATACTGATTATTCTATCCAGTCTTCTCCAGATATCTCCCACCTCTTCCACCAATCACCACCAAAGAGTTATAGATACCAATTCTTCTGTCCACTAATAATCTCCTCTCTACATCGCCTCAAGTTGGCCCCAGTAGCCTTTCACTCTATGACAATCCACCAGTATATATTCAGGGGTTTAGATATATATCACTCCTAGTTCCTCACACCATTTGCACTCTCACCAGTCTTCTATATGCATCCAACTCATTTGGTATACCAGTATTACATTTCTGTGCAAGAACCTTCACTACATTATACAGAACTTAGGTAGTATTATGAGTCAAATTTTGTCTGCCCACTTCCAAATATCTTTCCAAGTCCACTCTTTATCAAATTCTGCTTTCTGCTAGCCCATAGGCCATTTCTCCAGTAAACTATCTCTCAATCTCTCCACTGCCTCATCTAGTGAGTATTTTGCCATTTCTTGTTTCCCCAGGTAAATATTCTTCATGTTCTACTCAAACATATTGTGATGATGCCTTTGAAACCAGTGACATCAGAACCTGAAGACTGCCATTACTTTGCAAGCCACCGATTGCAAGTCATGGCTCATCCGTGACTCATCTTGACCCTAAGATGATCTTCATCAGAAACTCATAATGACTCATAATGACTTCAGTAGTATACCACTGACAATCAGGTGACCCTACCCCTGGACCAAAGGAGAAGACCTTCAAGAATATAAAAAGGAGCAGCAAGAAGAGGTACAACAGCATCCACAACCAAGAAGACTTACCACAAACAAAATGCCTGCCATCACCCATCAAACAGCAAGGTCAAGGAGCCACCCTGGGCCATCAGTTCAAGAACAGATATTCAATGACATCAGAAGGGCCATGAGACTGTGCAATAGAAGAATCCCTAGTCTGAATCTCTATATAAGGGACCCCTATCACTATACTCTGAACTGCCACGAAATAGAAATCAGAATCTCAATGGCCACTTAATGCCTTCTCATATGGCAAGAGTATGAGATGAGACACCATCTCCGCCAAGAGTTCCTAGAGGCCAGCCATCAAGAAATTGCAGATACTATATGCATGGATAGGCATGAGCAGCAATTGGCCAGAAGAGTCCATCAATGCTCCTTGGGCCATTCCAAACCTACAGTATGTCAAGACCTCAGACATTTAAGAGCTGTCAAGCTGCCAAGTGGACCACTTAGAAGAGATGGTAGTAGAAGAGGCCCAATCTACCATTTCGGTTAAGAGTAAAGAAGCACAAGACCTCTGGAACCCCCTTCTAGAAGACAATCCAGACCAGTTCATCCGAGGTTTGATTGCCCTGTTCCAAGGCCCTCCTCTGAGGATCTGCACCCCACAAAACCCCACAGATGTTCTCTATTTTGTGGAGGAAAATCTCATAGACTGGAGACCACAGGAGTAGCAAGAGTACCCTGCACCCTTCACTGATGATGACATTATCAGCAGTGACATCATCACTGCTGACATCACTCCTCAAGACCAAGGAAATAGTAGCAACCCATTTGTTTTGTGAGAGAAAGACTTTAACAACCTCTTGGAAAGACATGCAGACACCTCCTTCACACCCTCAGAACCTTCAACTGAAGTCAGCTCACTGGTGGAAGTTGCAGAAAATGATTTGGCCAGACATTCTGAAGAAAATGAGGAAGAAGAAGAAGATGACATAATCCTAGTCACACTAAACTTCAGGTTGAATAGTGATGGTTCTATTAGCCAAATTTGATCTAGTTAGTTAGTTGCACAAATAGTGACTGCACTTTATCTAGCCTTATTCATCACAAACAAAGGATTAGCCTTATTCTACTAGTTAGTCACTTGACTTCCAAATCCATGCTAATTCAAGAGTAGGGAATTACCAATTACTTAGCCATATACTTAGCAAAATCTGTGCACAACTCTGTATAAATACCCCTACAAACTGCAGTGAATAAACCCTCAGTCAATTGATTTGTAATATCAACTTAAGTTTTGAGAACTTTGAGAAAGACTCCAAGAGACTGGAATTCTGAGAATAAGACAACTAGAGCAACAATCGCTCAAGGTTTGAGTAAAAGAATTTCTCTTGCTACATACCGAAATCTACATTGACTCTACCAAGTTAAGAAGACTGCTGTCAAGTCAAGGAAATTGCCACCACAGAATCGCCACAAATTTTCAAGTTAGTCAGTTAATCGCCAGCTACTAAGAAAGCCACTGAGGAAACTGCCGCCAAGTTAAAAGGACCCACCAGAAACTTAGAAGAGACCATCAGAACCCGCCCACCCTCAAGTTAGCAAGTTAATCAAATGTATGACATGAGCAACCAAGCCACCACTACAAATGATTCCTGACCACCATCACGAGCTGCTTAGTTTAAGGTCACTGCCCCCCCTTCCCCCATGTTGATCGACGATTGACCATTCCCCATGTTAATTGACGTGCCCAGACCGCCAAGTATCAAGTTCGCCGCTTATTCAAGATACATTGATTGACTGCCCGGTTCCCATACATGATAATCATCAGCCCACCCATATTTGGTACCCTGATCGCTGCCGCACATTGATCGACAAAACACCTGCTAAAGGATAAAAGAATAACCATCCCACTGTGCATACAAGCACCACTCCTGTCCAAGTAATCACTGCCAGGAATGCCCTTTGAGTACAATTGAGCTATCGACCACTAAACAATTGAGCCATCATATTCGAAGAATCTGTCATCAACCCGAACACTTGCACCCGCACTTTTGACAACATTCCAAACAGCACGTCACATGACCACTGACCAGAAATCGACTGTGAACCTATTTAATTCCTATATAATTAGGAGACCATGCTTCATAAGTGTGCAAGAAACCATATAAGTTTATACAAAATGCATGCCACATTTTGGGGGCTCAACTGGGAATAGTTTTCTAAAGACTTGACTTTTTGGCTCAAGAACCCAGCAGCTATCTACATTGGAGACTCCAGGAGAACCTAGCAGGCAGCAACAAGTTTAGAGACAGCCCTCTTTAGCAGAAAAGAAGGCCCACACCATTGTCAGGACAGCAGTTAAGACTCTACTCAGAAATAGCAGCCAGAGGACCAAATCAGAAGATAAAAGTGATCCAGATTACGGTTTAACCTCAAGTGAGAGAAGACAACTCAGAGGACAACCAGAACCCCTCCTGATCCAAGACCTAGAAGAAGACCTTCCTGAGGAATACCAGACCCGAATCTATAGAAAAAACTCAGACAGGAGTGACTACATTTCTACAGTTATCAACTGAGCTACCCCATTGGACCGAGTATATTTTGAAACATCAGAAGGAGAGGAAGGCTACCATCCATACAACTCAAGAGATGAGTTCAATTACCACCATTCAGACAGCTACACAGACTTCCAATAAGGTGAACAGGACCTCACTACTTCACAACAGCAAGGGGCAGACAAGTTCAACACTAGTTATATCAGCCCCTAGGACCTTCAATTATCCGGACTGCTGCACCTTGGTCCCTTACTTCCCACCACTATCTACAAGAAAGAAGGAATGATGCTTCTCTTAGAGCCTCGGCATTTGATAGCCCTTACCAGTCAATCAGGAGATCACCACCTTCAAGAACCTATACCCCAGCCTTAATCAGCAGACCCAGATCCCCTATACTACCAAGATACCACCCTCTGCCTATACCTTCTGTACATTGAGCACCTTTCCCTTCCCCACAAGGACCATCAAGGAACATTACCCCTGAACCAGTCTCAGACAGTGAGAACAGTGAAGGCAAGCCAGATATGAGCTACTTACAGAAGTTCTATGGTACGGATAATGAAGATATCAAGGAATTCATTGGAGAAATTGAAGTACAAGCAGCCACCAAGTGATGAGATGCAGAAAGAAAACTCAGCATTGTAGAGTCACTTTTGAGAGGCCTGGCTCTCCAGAGATATAGCCAAGCCAAACATAATGGAGAAGAAATCCATAGAGCTGAACAAGAAGCTCATATTGTAGTAAATGGACATCATGCACAGAGATACATCATCCACAGAGGCTGGCTCCATGCCCAGTTCAATGGTCTTGAATGACAACAAGAAGCACAAGAAGCTTTGACCTATATGACCCAAGCTATCAATGAAACCCCAAAGAGTTTCTACCATCAGATCCAAGCACAGATGATCAAGGCAAACTTGCAGCCTACTGTCCAACTTACACTGGCTTCAACCACCTTCCTCAATGACCTATACCCAGAACTCAGAAGGCAAGTCATTAGGATGGGATATTGGAGTATTGAGCAGCAAGTTGCCAGAGTATAAGGATGTTGGAAAGCAGACTACAGACCAGCCCAGCAAGTATAAGTTCACCACAAACCTGCTAGAGCTGAGGTCCCAAGATCTCAAGGAACTACAGCAGAACAAGAGAATGTATTCCTCAGGGCTTGGTTGGCCAACTATGAGAACAGACCCCCACCCTTGACCCAAGTCCAATTCAGTCAACAGCCATAGCAACAGCAGCAGCCGCCAAGAGTTCAGGAAGACCCAATGACTATGCTCACCAAACAGATGAAAGACTTAGCCATTGTGGTAGCACAGTTGAAGAACCAAGAAGGGAGACAATAAGATTACCGTTGTGACAACAGGTCAGACTACTGACAACAAGACAATAGAAGTTCTTCTCAGGCACCCTCAGCTGCAACTGTAGGCTCAGCTACAGTAGGCCCCCATGTCCCTACCTGTTTCTACTGTGGAAATCAAGGCCACATCCAAAGGCACTGCCCAAGGAAGCAAGCTACTCAGTCCAATAATAGAAATGTCAACCTTATTCAGATGGATGAAGAGATCTGCCAAATGGAAGAAGAAACAGCCTGCCTTCGAGACCAAGGAGACACCCCCTCATATTATGAAGCCTATCCCTCCAAGGTAACTTGGGATGCCACCCTCGCATAGACCAGAGGACGAGGAAGACCACTAAGAATCCCACCCCCACTACTGCCAGTAACAGTATCCACAGGCAAGCACCCAAGGCATGCCCATTCTTCCTCAGACACTCTACAGGAAAATGAAAAGAGAGTTAGAAGAGACACCCCTGAGCCCGAGGCTGGACCATCCAGAGTATCAAGAACTACCTCCCTGCCAGACCTTGAAGAAGATGAGCACATGAGTGTAGAGTCCTCAGCAGATGAGATGCCTACTAGAAATAAAAGACCTTGTCTCCAAGGAACCAAACATCGAAGGAGCAGCAAGCCTCATGCAGCAGCCTCACTTTGGGACCAGATCCGTCAACAGAATGCAGGCCTCACTGTCGAGCAAGTCCTCAAGAATGCCCCAGAAGTTAGGCAAAAATTTCTGAAGAAAGCCAAGGAGGATACCAAAAGACTCCCTGTCCAAGGACCTCACACACAAGAGTCCAGCACTATCCATGTGGTGCAAGAAAATCAATGTCAAGAGCATCAATCTATGAGGCTTACGAGTGGAAAAGTACATGGTGAAAATACCCAAATTCTTATTGACACTGGAGCAGTAGTCTGTATTATCACCCAGAGAATGCTGGAAAGAATTGGTTGGAGAATTGATGAAGGTACCAAGGAAGAGTAATTATGGCAGATGGATCAGCATCTACCCCCCTGAGAATTGTGTGAGATATCCCCATTCAAGTAAGGAAAGCCTGCCTCAATGTTCCTCAAGCAGTTGTGACCCCTGCAACCTCCTATGACCTGATCTTGGGAACAGATTGGATGCACCAAGTCGGAGCCAATGTTGATATCAGAAGGCAACTCCTAGTCTTCACCATTCATGGGCAGAAGCACAAGGTACCCATTGAGTCAAGAGGGTTATCAAGGAAAGCAAGCCAAGTCTCTGAGACAGAATGGCAAGGACATGGTGAGATATCCACCACTACCGAGAATGAGAGTGAAGCAAATTTCCTATAAGAATTGGGAAGTGACTTTGATGCCCCTAGAGATCAAGATAGCGGACCAGAAGAACCCTTTGTTGGAGTCATTGACATTGAAGATTTACAGTCAAGGATTGATGGAAGCAATAATGAAAGAGCAGCATGCAAGTTTGCAGGACCATCCACACAGCCGCCACCTCCATTGGTAGATAATTGAATCATGTGAGACTTCTGCCTAGGCAAGTGTGAGCATTTCGACCACTTCTACTCACCAAGAGATAATTGCATCAACTGCCGAATCCTGGACATCAAGAAGGTTCCAATGCCAGCAATCGAAGATAGAGATTAATTAAGATGAGCACCAGTCCCCATCTGAGCAACTCCAAAGACCTTCAAGAAGACATACCAAGAGCAACAAAAGGTTCTTTCCCAACAACCTGTCGAAACTCTCACAATTGAAAAAGACAGCAGCAGTTCCTACACCATCACCTGAGCCCTTCAGATTACCCTGCCCACCTATGACAAGTACTGAAAAAAATACCCCACCATAAGGAAGTCACAGAGTGAAATGAAGGCTTTGTCAAGAAAGGACACTGTTATTGCAGAAAGACCTTCACCTGTTACTGGTGTGAACATCAAAGTGTCCATCTTAGCAAGGATGTCTACAAAAGCTGAGTTAAAAGAAAGGACCCCACCTTGCAAGAACCCTGAATCTGCTGGGTCTGCTGAAAGTGCAAAGAGATCAACCATGAAGGGAACTGCAAAGCAAAGAACAAAACTATCATCTGGGACCTACCATTGGAAATTCTGGCCATCATCTGTTGGCATTGCTACCCATATAAAGGAAATCAAAAAGTTAATCTTGCCTTCACTCCATGGAAGTCTTGGACCCACTTGGAAGGACAGGATTCAATTACACAAGGAACCCAAAAACAGGAGCACACTGGCCATTCTTCAAGCCAGAATGAATGGAGTTTCCACCTGCAATTGTAGCTGCTGGAATACCCTTTCTCAAGACTCAGCCGGTCATTCAAGTCAAGCTACTGTCACCATGAGCTCAACCCCCTCTTGCACAAACAGAAGGATCAGTGGGGTATGACCTCTGTCTCCCCTATCAAGCAATAATCTGACCCAGAAGTACCAGGACCTTTGATCTCCAAATTGTACTTGCCATACCACTGGGACTCTATGGTCAACTGGTATCAAGATCATCTTTGGCAGCTAAAGGAATTACCATAGAAGGGGGAGTCATTTATCAAGACTACCGAGGCCCCCTCAAGGTCATTTTCTGCAACAATGGAAGGACCCACTAAAACTTCAGCCCCTTGACAGCTATCTGCCAGATACTCTTCATCAAGACTTCACAACCCACCATCCAAGAAACAAAGCAACTGGATAGCACTAAGAGAGGACAAGGAGGCTTTGGAAGCACCAATAGAGATCACCAGGAACCACCCATTGAAGTTCATGTAGCAAGGGTAGCTCAGTTCAGACCTACATCTGCCATCCCATCCGAGCAAGAGAAGATATCACCCTGCAATCTTACCAGCAAAGAGGCCTTGATGTACACCTCCCAGTAGAAGCTGACAACTTGATATTTGCACCATCGATGGAGCTCTGAGAAAAATATCACCTACTTTTGGCAGAAGAATGAATTCATGACCAGATGTTACCAATTCACATCCCTATCAGGATCATGGGCTTCGAGGTAATTACCATTCCCAAAGGAACAATATTGGGATATTTCAAACCACTGATAGATACCTACAAAGAGGAAGTTTTTGAATTTTTGGGAAACAGCAAGCCCTCTCTGGTGAGACTAATGGTACCAGAGAGGAAGACTCAGCAATCAAAGCCATTGAAATTGAGACAACTCTAACCAAGGATTAGCAACAACAGATACAGGAGTTGATAGAAGAATACAAGGATATATTTACCACCACATACAATAACTTCCCACCATATCAATACAGAGAACATCCTACACATACTGGAAACGCGAAACCTATCCGACAGTGTCCCTACCGAACACCACACCATCTGATCAAGTTTGAACAACAACATATAGAAGAAATGCTATGAAATGGAGTTATCAGACCCTCATCAAGCCCCTGGGCTTCACCAGCAATCATCATACCAAAGAAAGGAGGATGGAGATTAGTCATGGATTTCAGGAAACTCAACAAAGTCACTACAGAAGATGCCCACCCTCTGCCAAGAATAGATGACCTCCTCAATGCCCTCAGGAAAGCCAAGTACATGACTGCCACAGATCTGTTCCAAGGATTCCAAGTAATACCCATAGCTAAGGAAGACATCTGCAAAATAGCCTTCATCACTAGATGAGGACAGTATGAATATCTCTGGATGCCATTTGGACTCTACAATGCACCAGCTTCATTCCAAAGAATAATGAACCATGTTTACCGGGACCTCATTGGAAGAAATGTGCTAGTCTATATAGATGATATAATCATCTACTCTGAGATATTTGAGCAACACTTGCAAGACCTCTGCGAAGTATTTAATACCATCCGAAGCTCAGGACTCAGACTCAATGCCAAGAAATGCTTCTTTGGAAAACACCAAGTTGAATATCTGGGGTATATTGTCTCAGCTCAAGGTATACATGCTGACCTGCATAAGGTGGAAAAAGTCAAGAACTACCCGATTCCTACCTCAGCAAAAGAGACCCTATCCTTTCTCATGTTGGCATCCTATTACCAGAGATTTATCCCAAGATTTTTAGACAAGGCAGCACCACTCCGAGATATCTCCAAGAAGGACCAACCATTTTACTGGAAGGAAGATCAGCAGAAGTCATTTGATCTACTCAAGAAAGCCCTCACTGAAGCCCCTATCCTGGTGCAGCCAAATTTCAACAAACCATTCATCCTGGCAACTGATGCCTCTGCCCTTGGACTTGGATCTATTCTATCTCAACAAAATGACCAGAAGAAGGAACATGCTATTGAGTATGCTAGCAAAGCTACAAACGAGACTTAGGCGAATTATGGTGCCACTAAACTGGAATGCCTTGCAGTAGTATGGGCAGTAGACTACTTCAGACACTACCTCTTGGAAAAGAGATTTGCCCTCATTACAGACCATCAAGCCCTTCAATGGTTGTTCAAGAAACCAGAGCCCTCAGGAACCTTTGCCAGATGGATCATGTCTCTGCAAGAATACCAGTTCACCATTGTCTACAAGAAGAGTATCAAGAATTCAAATGTGGACACCTTGTCAAGAATTCCATGAACTCAAGAAGAGAAGGAGCCCTCATGAGAGAAGGCTACTTCCTGCTCACCCAAATGAATCAAGAATTGCACCTCACTCTCATCCAGAGCCTACATCATAGGAGCTTCAAGAAAGGAATCCAGCCAGCCCACAAGCTGTTTATCCAGAGAAACTTCAAGAAATTTCAAGAAGGCAATGGCGAACTTTGGAGAGCAGAAGGAGACCAATACACCTGCAACACCTTCTTCCACTACCACTCACGTTACACAAATCTTTTGCACAAACTTTGAGCAGTTTATTGAAAAACATGACTATCAACATGGCAGTAATTCAACCTCCTGGTTGGCGTACTGGATCTGACACTGGTGTGGTGTTCAGGTGGCAGTAAGGAAAACAAGGGTATGGGCTTGGGATGAGATCTTTCGGGAAGGCGACTGGTGGAAGGGAAGCTGATGGCAGGCGAGGAGAGGAAGGAGAGAGGAGTGGCAAGAGACCAGTGAGTTTTGCGGCCGCGGTAAAGAGTGAAGCAGGAGAAGATGGAGATGGATGGCAGAAGGTTGGAGAACTGAAGGGGAAGCTGAGTGGGAGTGGAGAAGCTGGGCCAGGTGTAGGGGTGAAGGGAGGGGCTGGGGGGAGTGGTGTGACTGCTGATAATGGCGAGACTGGCAATCTGGAAAAAAAAGGAGATGTGACTGCTGATCGAACCAAGGGGGCGGCTGAGGGATCGTCAGTGACATGCAAGGGGGACCTGGCTGATGGTGTAATGGGGCTGGTGGTGGCATCGTTGCTCAAGAAGTCTATTTTGGAATTCACAGTCATGATGAGCTTCCGAGGGCTGGCAGTAACAGCCAGGGCAGTACTGGTGCTCCTGGGCAAGCAGCTGAAGGATGTGGCTTCCGTGAAGTTTTTGAAGGGTCTGAAAGGAGTGGAAGTTGGATTTGTCAAGGAGGAATAAGTGGTGGCAGCGGTGGCTCAGGGGATGTGAATTGGTGAAGTCGCTGTTCCAATGATGAGATGTCTGTGTTGGGACCCGAGAGTGGTGCACTTGGTGGTCAAAGGAGTTCCAACAGTGTCAATGGAGGAGACAAAGGAGAGAGTTGGAAAGGTGATGCGAGGATATGGTGAAGTAGTGGATATTGGATTTCAGATGTGGAAAGGGACTACATTCCACACTGGGGATATGGAGGTGCATTTGCGAGTAGCTGGGAAGGAGGTGACAGGGAAAGGGAGTGATTGGCCCAGAGTGCTGAAGTGGGAGCCCTTCGAGTGCAAGATATCCAGGGTAAAGGGCTCAGAGGAGGAGGAGGAGGATTTGTTG
>RQIL01015209.1:0-10833 GCA_003951145.1 Jimgerdemannia lactiflua | reverse complement strand
TTTCTCTCTAAAGGCCACAGCCATATTTATTAACTATCTATAACATTGAAGGTGTCCTCATACCATACCAGTAGCCTCTCCCCAACTCTATTCTATCTTACCCTCACCACTACTAGCCCCCCTACTCCAACTCTTGCAAAAATAACTACTTCACTCTCAATTTGTACCCTCCTCTCACTCCTTTCATATATAGCCTCCACCAACTTCCAATGGTGACCCCTCTGTGGGCCCCACCCTTTCTGCCAACCTGACAGTAAGTTCACTATTAGGCCCTCTCACCTTGCCATCTTTTTCTCCTTTGATATCAGTCTGCTCTCCTCAAACACTATATACCAGTGACTAGCAAGCCCTACCCATATCACTAGCACCCACTCCAGTGTAAGCCATTTATCACTCATATCCCCCAGCATTCTCTTCTTTAATACCTCCCAGTGACTAATCCCCTGGCACCTATAGTCCCCACCCAATCTACCTTCCACTACCTCTCAGAACCTAGCCAGTACCTTGTACTCTCCAAGTCAATGTTCTGGGTCTGCACCACCCCCCCCTCCTGCCCTACTCCTTGATACTCCTCACACTCAAAGGCCCCTCCCAGAACCAGGTGAACTGATCTGAAATTCAACATCACATTTCACCTCAACACCCTCCACTATACCATCCAAAACTTGGGGGGTAGCCACTTCTTCGTCTCTATACCCCAGGTCTACAGTCCTCTCCAGTCCCACTCCTCTCCAATCCCTACTTGCTGCCACCCCTCCAGCCAAAGGTCCTGCCCCGAGCCCCCCTGACTTTCCACCCTATCACCTAAATCAAAGTCTATTACTGGCATTCTGCCCAGCAGCAATCTATGCCACTGCTATCCTCCTCCCCTCTACTGCTCTGCTGTAGCATGGTCCTCCCATCTAATGCCAATCCTATGTGCTCCCTCAGCCACCCCCCACCAGAACTCCCTATATCAGAGTCTTTTACTTCCTCCCCCCTCCACCAATGTTGAAAGATCCCCAGATGACCTCTGGGGGGCAAACCTTGCCTCCCACACCTTCTGTATCAGCAGGACCCATCTACTCCCTTTCAGCATCACTACTCTCTTCAATCACCAGGTACATAGGCAATGCAGATACTTTAGGAAATCCACCAGACCCAGGCCCCCTCTCTCCACTGGTGTTGCCAAGACTTCCCACTTGATCTGACTCCTGTAATCTGCCCAGATCCACTCTCTCACCAGTTTTAACAGCCTCTTGACCACCCATGCCAGAAAGTCCAAATGGTATACCAAATACCACAGCTTTGGCATCTAGTAAATGTTCAAAATAGCCACCCTTCCAGCCAGAGAGATATGTCTCCCTCTCCAGCTCCTCAGTACATCTCTCTATACTCCCACCTTCATCTTCCACCAGACCTTGGATAGGACCAACCCATATACTAAGAGAAAAATCCCCAGGTACTGTACTGCCTCCCCAGGGGGGACAATCATACCAATAATGTCCCCTCCAATCAGACTATTCCCCAATACCATTGTTTCACACTTGTGCTAGTTCAACTTCTGCCTAGAGCACTGTTCATACCATCCTACAGCCTCTTTAAGCTCTGCTATATCTACAACAATGCCCAAGCCCACCACCATATCATCTACAAAGACCCCCACTTTCCAGTTCATGTCCAGCATATTTAGCCCTTTGACTCTTCTCCTGATTCTGTCTAGCAATGACTCTAAGGACAGAGCATACAGAATAGGTGACAGGTGGTCTCCCTGGGGAACCCCCCACCCAAGAGGGAAGGCAACTCCCCTGTATCCACTCACTATGATTGCTGTCTGACTCTCCTCCAGAAGACAGACAATTGCATACCCCAGCTCCTCTGGAATCTCAATCCATGCCAGTACCTTCCCCAGCTAGACTTACCATACTCTATCATAAGCTTTCTCTTGGTCCAAGAAAACCAACCTGCCATCCACCCCAGCAGCTCTTGCCTCTTCAATAACTCCATACATCCAAGCTGTTCCATCCCTAATCAGCCATCCCCCAACAAATCCTCTCTGCTCTTCCCCCAGGACCTGCTGTATCACTATCTGCAGTCTTGCCACCAACACCTTCATGACCAACTTTCTGTCCATATCCAGGAGTATAATTGGTCACCAATTCTTCCAGTCCTCCCTCTGCCCCTTATTCTTGTAAAGAAGTGCCACCAACCCCAACTTCTGACCTCTCAACCAAGACCCAGACTCAATCACCTCATCACACATATCTCTCATTTCTTGGCACACCTCCTTCACCTTCACCATCTTCTTCCAGAAGTCCCATGGCAGTCCATTCTCTCCAGAGGCTGTCCCTGACTTCATGGCCACCAGGACTTGTAGAATCTCCTCCTTCCTTACTGGTCTTGTCAGTTCCCCAAGCCCCTTCACCTCCAGGGGGCACCAGTCTTCCAAACACTCCACAATGGCCTCACTGTCAGCTCCTCCTTCCTCCTTACTCCACAACTTCCCCCAGTAACTCTTAAGCTCCCCAAGAATCCCCTGGAACCCAGTAACCAAGCAGCCATCTCCTTTAATGATTCCCTCTCACCTCTGCTTCATCCTCCTTACTCTCAGCAATCTAGAGAGATACTTGGTCAGTATCTCTCCCTCCTCTAGCCCCTGCCACCTAAGTCTTGCCATTATGCTCTGCACCCAGCTCTCTTTCTCCATCCTCCAGACTTCCTTCAGCTCCTCAATCTCCATCCTCACTTATGCCTCCTGCCACTTCTCCTCCTTCTCCTCTCCTCTATACCTTCTCAACTCTGACCACTGCTATAATAGCTGCTCCATCTGATGAGATGCCCACTTCCCCTTCATCTTCTGAAGCCTTCCTCTCTGCTTACCAGCCTTACCCCAGTACATTCTTGCTGCTTCCTTCAGCTTCACCCACCTGGGCCTCACTGGGGCCCCCTTCTCTCTCCATCTAGTTATGCTAGACACCACCTCTCTCTCCTATCTTTCCCACAGGTCTCCATCTGCCAACAGAGCACAATTGAGCCACTAATGTCCAGGCCCCTCCCCACTTCCCCCAAAGTTCCCCTGCCCTAGTACCCCCCAATGGTCTGACCAGGGACACCAGACTACCCCCAAGTTCCTGCCAAACATCTTCTCCCCAGCAGTCAGCTGAAAGAACCCAATCAATCCTTGTCCCAAGCCCATCAGCCCAGTGAGTGAAGACCTTATCTAATCCCCACTTAGTCCTCCCCACATCACCCAGAGCACTCAGCCTCTCAATCTCCTCCCATCTGCCCAGCCCACTACTGTGACCAACTATCCCAGCTCCTCCATCAGACTGATCCAGAGTGGCATTCTGCACCATATTAAAATCTCCATCCAGGATATCCACCCCACCCTCTATCAAAGATCCCTCTTCTAGCAGTCCTTCCAGTCAGTCCACTCTCTCACCCTGGACTGCTAGGCAGTAACATGATTCAATTACTATCAGGCCCCACCCCGGCCTCCTCCACATTCCCCAAACTAGATACTCACTCCATCTCCCAATATCCATCAGTTCTCTTTTACCCCTGTGTATCAAGATCCCAACACTTCTATACCATTCAGCTCCTCTATTTCATTCCCTAGTCCAATTCATCCTGTCCTCCTTCTCTTCACATCTCACATCCTATAGTAAAAAAAGATATGCCTCCAAATGGCATAGCCATTCAAACATATTCTGACATTGCTTCACACCCCACAGCCCATTGATATTCAATGACAAAATGTTAGTTATACTATTCATAAGGAAGAATGTTTGTAGATAGTGCTGCATTCTAAGTTCTTTCAAACTTCCAGCTCAATGTCCATCCTAGACAGATCCAAGAGACACTCTGCTTCTACCTCATTCTCCTCAATCTCATTTCTTGTCAATGCAGCCACATCCTTCCTAGCATCCTCACCATCTTTCTCCTCCACTTCTTCCCTATAGTCTTCATAGACCAACTGCTACAATTCAGCCCCATCCTTTGTCACCCAACAATCTTCCACTACTCACCCAGCCTCCCCCCTCAACTCGGCTTCCCTCTTTGCATCTATCTCATACCTCTCTTTTGCCAATAAGATTGCTATCACCTCCAACAATTTGTCCACCACTCCCCTTCCCACCAGAATTTCCTGCCACTCTGCCCCCCCCAGAAAATAGAAATCTATCTCTGCAAGTTCATCTGCCACCAGATCATTGAGAGTGGCCAGTAGCCATCCCACTCCCCAAATATAACTAGCACCTGGAGTCATGGGCCTCTTGCTCTCCTCAGGCCCACTATCACTCTCAGTATCCTCTCCCTCAGCTATGTCAGGACACTCTCCCTCCACTCTAATCACCAAATCTCCAAGTGTAACATCTGAAACTCCAAAACTCATACACTGTGACCCCTTCATCACCACATTCTCTCTCTTAGCCTCCTGCTCCAGAATGCCATCCAAGATCTCTTCTGTCCCAGCCTGGCCTCCCTCCTCCTCATCCAGATCACTGAAGAACTCAGGCTCATCTTCTCCAATAGCCTTCTTCTGCCAGGGGGCATGCTGCAAGGTTTCCAGGCCACCAGTGAACCCCAGCAGAGGCACTATCCCAGCACTCATCTTCTCCTTAAAGCTCACCAGTAGATCTTTCTGCATCTGCCTTTCCTGCTTTCTTTTCTATGCCTTTTTATCCACTCACACCTTCCTGCCATCAATCTCCTCCATCACTGTCACATCCTTAAAGGCCTTCCAGGCCTTCACTCTCTGCTCCACAGCCCCTTCCAGCTCCCACAATACTGTCAGTAGATCCTCTTCCTCCTCCTCAGTCCCCCTTACCCTCGATACCTTATACTCAACTGGGTTCTACTTAAACACCCTTGGCCAGTCACTCATCTTCCCCATCACCTCCTTCCCAGCCACCCTCAGTCTCACCTCTATATCTTCAGTCCTGAATGTTGTCCCCTCCCATATCTAAAAGCTGATATCCACAACATTCCCATACTCCCTCATCACCTCACCAACCCTGCCCCTTGTCTCCTCCACTGACACTGTAGGGACCCCCTTGACCACTAGGTGCACCACCCTAGGGTTCCAGCATAAGTACCTTAACATCAGAACTGCAACCTCGCCCACAGTGATCCCCTTCGACAAAGCCTCCACTAGATATTTCTCCTCTATGAATTCAACCTCAACTCCCTCCAGCCCCTTCAGGAACTTCACTGATGCCACATCTACCAGCTGCTTCCCCAGGAGTCCCAGAACCATCTTTGCCATCACTGCCAGGCCCATGACTATGAATTCAGAGATCGACTTCTTGAGTAATGGTACCACCACTAGGCCTGTTACACCATCCAACAAATCATCTCTGTGTACCAGCCCCAATCTCCCCTGGCTCTCCTTGCTGCCATCAGCAGTCCTAGCCCTCTACACTAGTCACACCTCCCCCAGCCCCCATCTTCTCTCCCCCAGAGAGTGCTCCTTCAGTACTTCCAGACTTTCTCTTCCTCTTCCCCACTGTCTTCCATCCTTCAGTCCCCTCTCTCCCTCTGCTATTCTTAACTGCCACCATAAAGCTCACTACCCTACTATCTCCAGCTTTCTTGCTCAACTCCTGCCCTCCTCCTACTCCTCCACCTGTCAACTGTCCAAAGAACCCCTGCCCCAAACCTATCTCTCCCTTGCTGTGCTGCCATTTGAAGGTTGGCCCATCTCCCACACCAGTACACCTGTTATAATCTTGTTTAGTTGCTATCACCTTAAGAGTTTTCTCTAAGAAATGATGAAAAATATATTGAAAGTATGTGTGAAAAAATTGTGTAACATGAAAGTTACCAGAGAGAGGATGTCTGATAGTAAGCTATTATTAGTCATAGTTGGATCTTGAAGTTACTTATAAAGGTTTTCATGGTCTTATTAATAAATTCTTAGTCTTGGTCTATAATGATTTCTTTGGAAATACTATGATAGTTGAAAATTTTATTATATAAGATTCTGATGATTGTTTAAGCATCAGCAGTCTTAATGGTAAAGACCTCAAGCTATTTTGTTAAGTAATCTTCAATGGTGAGAATATAGTATCTTTCTTAACTAGTTACTAATAAGAGTTCTATAATATCAATTTCTTATTATTGAAAGACTCTAGCTAGTACTATAATTTGTATTAGTAGTATAGAGTGGGGTCCTTTCTCTTAACTCAGCTCTTATAGGTATCTTCACTAAGATGAATACTCTGATACTTATACCAATAATAAGTAAAGATCTTTCATAATTATAATATTCTTGCTTGACAAATTCCTCATTTCACTACCTGACTTTCTTATTTATTAGATATCTCTTTTGATATTTATTATAGATAGACAAAGAAATCTGAAGAGCTTGGGTTATGGTATAGGAACTATTATTATTGCCTTTAATTATAAAGATTTCCAAGATTGGTGATAAAGAATCTTTTGTTCTTCTTTGTAGATCTTCTTAAAAGCCTTTAGGGCTGGGCTAGTATTCTTTTGAGAACTAAGACTTCAATTATAGGCATTGAAACCTTCTTAAGGTCAAGGATTTGGCAATTGCTATAGTCATTCCTAAGTAAATAGAAGTAGTTATAGTGCTTATACATATCTAGAGAGAAGGCTTACATGATTTAATTTTCTATCAGTGAGAGTAGTAGTTATATGGATGATCTTGCAAATTTGAGTATTGCTTCTTCACTAATAACTCAATCAATGCTTGCTTCCAGATCTTTGACATCAATAACTCTAGCAAAGTAATCTTCTTGTTCACTTTCTTGGTCTCCAGGAACATTGAAATCACTTCTTAGTTCTTATAGGAAATTCACTTCAATTTCATTCTCAGTAGTAATGAGTATATCTCCATATTCTTACTATTCCATCTCAGAGGCCTGACTTGCTCTTTGATAATTTCTTTGTCTTGATTAATATCTTATGCTTCTGTCTATAGATGAAGAAGACCAGGAGCTATTGATATCTACATTGACTCCAACTTAGTGCAACCAGTTGGTTCCCAGGATCAGATTATAGGAGGTTGTAAGAGTTATAATAACTTGAGATACATTGAGGTAGACTTTTCTGACTTAAATAGATATATATCTAATAAGTCTAAGGGGTATAGATGCTGATCTATCTGCTATTAGTACTCCCAAATGAATCAAATCAATTCGAATTGAATTGAGGTCTGATTCAAAACCTATTTTAGAAATGTAATAACTCGATGAATACACATCCAAATTTAATGATCTTTAGCTTGTTAGATTCCCTATATAAGAGGAATCTAACAAGCCAAAGAACATTGAATTTGGATGTGTATTCGTTGAGTTATTTAATTTCTAAAAATAGAGTTCGAATCAGACTTCAAATTGAATTGGACCTCAATTCAAATAGATTCAAATCGAATTGGGCCTCAATTCGATTCGAAGTTTTCAAATTGAATTGAATTTAGATCCAATTCAATTCAATTTGATTCTTTGGAAGCACTATCTGCTATAATGACTCTTGCTTTAGTTCCTTCATCAATTTCTCATCTAATTCTTTCTAGTATTCTTTAGGTAATAATGCAGACTGCTGCTTTTGTATCAATAAAAATTCTGGTATTTTCACTATATACTTTTCATTGGTGAGTCTTGTAGATTTATGTTCTTGGTACTGATTTTTATAACCTATATGGATAGTACTAGGCTCTTTTCTTAGATAGATATCTTCTTGATATTTTCTTTGACTTTCTTTAGAAATTTTTGCCTAACTTCTGGTGTATTCTTGAGGACTTACTCAACTGTGAGGCTGTATTCTATTTTTCAAAATATAATAACTTGATGAAAATATATCTAAATTTAACAAGCTAAAGATCATTAGATTTAGATATGTTTTTGTCAAATTATTATATTTTAAAAAATAAGGTTTAAATTAGACCCTCAATTCAATTTGTATTTGATTTGATTCAAACTTCATTTGAATTGAAAAATCCTTAATTTGATTTAATTCAAATAATTCTTAATTCAATTTATTTGAGAGTACTACTTGGAGCAAGATCTCTTATTTCTATTGGGCATTTTATCTACTGAGGATTTTATAATTATATATTCATCTTCTTTAAGATCAGCTAGAGAAGTACTTCTTGATACTCTTGATAGACTGGCTTCTGATTCAATAGTATCTCTTCTGACTTATTATTTTTTTGAGGAGTATCTAAGGAGAAATGATCATATCTTGGATATTTGTCTATAGATACTATTACTGGTAATAGTGGTTAGAGTGGGGTCCTTAAAGGTCTTTCTCATCCTCTGATCTGTACTAGAGCAGCATCTCAAGTTACTTTAGAAGAAAAGGCTTCATAATATAGATAGGTATCATTTTAGTTATAAAGCCAGACTACTTTTTCTTCTATTTCTTGAGTCTTCTCATCTATTTGAATAAGGTTGATATTTCTATTATTGAACTGAGTATCTTGATTTATAGGGCAGTTCCTTTGGATATAGTCTTGGTTTCTATATTAGAAGTATATTGGAGTATAGGAACTTATTGCTGATGGGTCTGTAGTTATAGCTAGTAATATCTGAGCAGAACTTCTATTGTCTAGTCTGGTCTATTATTGCAGTAATAATCTTATTGTCTTTTACTTAATTCTTTAGCTAGACAACTGTAATTGCCAGATTCCTCATTTGCTTAGTGAGTATTATCATAGGGTCTTCTTGAATCCTTAATGGTGGCTGCTGTTACCTGGATGGGGTCGAAATTAGTACTGATGGTCTATTCTTATAGCTGGCTAACTAGACTCTAATATAGGCATTCTTTTGTTCTACTGTTATCCCACAGATTCCTAAAATCTGAGCTCAAGCTGGTTTATAATATTCTTATACTTACTAGACTAGTCTATAGTCTGCTTTCTGACATTCTTATGCTTTAGCAACTTACTGCTCAATGCTTTGATAACCCATTCTTATAACTTATCTTTAAAGCTCTAGATATAAGCTATTGAGGAAGATGGTTGAGGCCAGGGCTAGTTGAACTATAGGTTGTAAGTTTGTCTTAATTATCTGGGCTTGGATTCAATGGTAGAAGCCTTTTGGAGTTTCATTGACAGCTTGGCTTATATAGGTCAAAGTCTTCTATACTTTTTATTGATACTCAAGATCATTGAACTAGGTGTGAAGCCAGGTTCTATAAATGTTATATCTTGCTATATAGTTTCCATTTGGTTGAAGATAGGCATCTTATTTTTCTCTGTGAATTTTACCTTCATTTTGCTTAGCTTGACTATATCTTTACTGAGTAGGGTCTCTTAGAAGTGATTCTACAATTCTGAGCTTTATCAGGGCATTCCATTGTTTGGTAGCTACTTGTACTTCAATTTCTCTAAAGAACTCCTCAATATCTTCATTATCTGCTTCATGGAATTTCTGGAGGTAACTTATGTCTAATTTATCTTCACTATCTTCATTATCTGAGTCTGGTTCAGAAGTGGGATTTTTTTAGAGAAGTGGGATTCCTTGGAGGAGGGGAGAGTGATGGTGCTAGTGCCTGATATACTGAGAGTACTAGTAGAGAGCAATGTCTTAGTTAGGATATAAGAAGTCTGGCTCTCCTGATTAATACTAAGATAGAGATTCTTGATAGTAGTGATTCTCTAATTAACTGATAATAATTATCAAATACTGAGATACTAAGAGAGCTGGAGTTTTATATCTCTTATAGATAGTGGTAAGGTATAAATAACCAAGATACTGAGACTTGGATGATTGAAGAAGCAAAAGAGCTGATGTAGCTGAGGTTGAGTTTATTTGCTCTTTGCTATTACAAAGTAGTGGGGTTCTATTCACCTTACTGGGGGTCTATATCACTATCTGAGTAGTAATATAGATTGAATTCATCTCTTGAATAGTCTGGTTGACTTCTCCAATCTTTATCTAGCTCAGGGTTATATATGGGTAATAGTCCTTTTCTCCTTCTCTTTTAGATATTTCAAAATATACTGAATCTATTATAGTATCCCTGAATAGGCTATAGTGATTAAGTCACTTCTGTCTGAATTTCTTCTGTAAATTAAGATCTGATATCTTTAAGAAATAGATACTTATCAAGGAAGTTCTGGCTATCCTTGAAGATGTCTTCTTTCTTTAGTAGTCAAACTATAATCCAGCTCACTTCTCTCTTCTGATTCAGTTTTCTGGCTGCTGGTTCTAAATAAAGTAAGAACTGTTCTAACAATAGTATGGGCTTCTCTTTCTGAGGTGGGCTATTGCTGGCCCTGGTTCTCTTGTTTCTGACTGGTTTCTCCTAAATACTCAACTATTGATAGTTGCTGGATTCTTAAGCCAAATGATTAAGTCATTAGAAAACTATTCCCAGTTGAGCTCTCAAAATGTGGCATGCAATTTGTATGTCTAAAAGCTTCAATATACTACTGGTGAAGTGTGCTCTCTAAGTTATATATATTGTTTATATTGATTATGAATCATTGGTCATATAACAGTTGTTTGAATTATACATCAAAGATTATTTATCTTATTGAATATTGATAATTATATTATATATTGAAAAGGTATTTTTTGACAGATTCTTATATTCCTGATAGGTATTCTTGATCTTATTTCCTATAGCTAGATATCTGGAGTCTTGACTCTTGAAAGTACAGATCTTGTATCTTGAATATAGTCTATGGTAAGAGAAATTCTTCAACTTAAACCTCAAGTATCTATTGCTTTAGTTATCTTGTTTCATATAATTAATTTATCTCTTGAAGAAAGATATTTCTGTAAAACTCTTTTACTCCAAACTCTGACTAACTGAGATTTATTCACTCTTTATCTCTAGATATTTTATATATATTTCTGCTATATTCTAGTAACAAGGTCT
>RQIL01015198.1:0-10836 GCA_003951145.1 Jimgerdemannia lactiflua | reverse complement strand
TTTTTTTTTTAGCTGTAGCCTCATTTATTACCTGACACCTATCTAAACCATACATTTGTCCTCATACTACACTGGTAGCCCCATCCCTCGCCTTGCTACTTCACTCCTTTACTAGGCCTCTCTTCTATCCCCACCCTCTCAAATACTATCTCATTGTCTATCACCTGCACTCAGCCCTCACTCTTGCTACAAATGGTCTCCACTAGCTTCCTACAGCCCCCCTCTCCTGTGCCCCAACCCCTCTGCCAGCCCATCAGAATATTTTTCATCAATCACTACCATCTTGCCATCTTATCTCTCTGATTCAGCTTCCTCCCTTCCTTGAAAACTGCCAACCAGTGACCTGCCATTCCCACCCACACCGCCACTATCTACCCCAGCATGAGCCACTCATTTCCTATCCCCCTGAGCATCCTTGCCCAAAGTACATCCCATCTCCCCTGCTCACACCCTCTATTTACACTGCCTAGCTACTGCCCCACCTCTCTCCAAAAGTCCTCCAATACTTCGCACTCCCCTAGCCAATGTTCTGGGGTCTGCACCACTCCTCCAGCCTGCCCCACCCCCATATATTCCTCACACTTAAAGCTCCCTCCCACTACTAAATGACCAGTCCTATAGTTCAGTATGACATTGCACCTCATCACCCTCCACCATACCATCCAGAACTTCAGGGGGACCCACTTCTTCACCTCTGCCCCCCAGATCCATAAGTCTGACCAGTCCCATTCCTTACCGATCCCGACTCCCTGCCACCCTGCTAGCCAGAGGTCCAGACCAAAGCTCTGTTGGCTCTCTATGCCATCTCTAAGATGGAAGTCGATTACTGGTGACCCTCCCAGCAGCAGCTTGTGCCACTGCCACATCCCCAGGCCTCAGTGTTCCTCTGCCACATTCCCCTCCCACCGCAGTCCAATCCAATGTCCTCCTTCAATCACTCCTCACCAGAAGCCCCAGTATCTAAGTCTTCTGCTACCTCCGCATTTAGCTACCTCCAATAGATCTCCAGATGACTCCCTGGGAGCATATCTCACTTCCCACACCTTTTGCATCAGGGGGACCCACCCTCCCCCTCACAGTACTGCTGCTCTCTGGAGCCACCATGCTTGTAGATAATGGAGCTTCTTAGGAAAATCCACTAGTCCAAGGCCACCTTGCTCCACCAGCTGGGCTAAAGTCTCCCAGCTTATCTGACGTCGCCTCCCAGCCCAAATCCAGTCCTTTGCCAGCTTAAGTAGCCACTTAACCACCCACACCAGAAAGTCCAGATGGTAGGCCAGGTACCACAGCTTCGGCATCCAGTAGACATTCAGAATCATCACCCGCCCTGCCAGAGAGATATGGCGCCCTCTCCAACCTTTTTGTGCATCCCCCCAAGCCTGCACCTTCCCCTCCCACCAGGCTTTCAGCAGCACTGACCCATACACTGAGAGGAAGATGCCCAAGTATCTGACTGCTTCTCCTACCGACACCACTGTTTCAACAATATTGCCACCAACTATGCCATTCCCAAGTACCAATGTCTCGCACTTGTGCCAGTTCAGCTTCTGGCCTGAGCATCTCTCATACCAACCCACTGTCTCTTTAAGCTCTCCTATATCCTGCACCGAGCCCAGGCCAACCACCATGTCATCTGCAAAGGCCCCCACCTTCCAAGTCACCCCTAATACCAACAGCCCTCCAATCTGCCTCCTAATCCTGTCCAGAAGAGGTTCCAATGACAGAGCATACAGGATAGGGGACAGGGGATCCCCTTGCGGCACTCCTCTCCCCAGTGAGAATGGTACTCCTTGATGGCCATTCACCATTATGGCCGCCTTGCTCCCCTCCAGCATCTGAATAATTGCTCTCCCTAATCTCCTTGGGATTCCAATCCTCGCCAAGACCTTTGCCAACCACACCTGGTGTACCCTATCATAAGCTTTCTCTTGATCCAAGAAGACCAACTTTCCATTCACCCCAGCAACTCTTGTCCCCTCAATGATACCGTGCACCCATACCATGCCATCTCTGATTAGTCTCTCGCCAACAAAGCCCCACTGTTCCTCCCCTAGGACTTGCTGTGCAACCGCCTATAGGTGCACCACCAGTATCTTCGTTATCAACTTCCTGTCCATATCCAGGAGTATAATGGGGTACCAGTTCTTCCAATCCTCTCTCAGCCCCTTATCTTTATAGAGGAGAGCCACTAACCCCAGTTCCTGACCCCCTAACCAATGTCTGGAATCCATTACTGCTTCACACATCTCCTTTATCTCCCCAAGTACCCTGTCAATGCTGTTGAGATTACAGGTTACAACTTGATATAGCACACTCGATATAGATAATCTGTGGCACAGTGGCATTGGGGTGATATCATCAATAATCACGTAAAAGCACGTAACATTGGGTGATCAATAAAACATTGCTCTTCTCTCTCCATCCTTTCTATTCCTCCTAAGTTCACAACAAAGGTTATGAGCCCCGGTTAGTGGATAATACACACCTCTTTAGTATACGCTACACTACAACATATGAAGATGTCAAACCCAGGAAGCCCAAGCTCAAGTACTGCGGTGCTAAGCCCGGCAAGTAACACAAGTGGAACGGGTACCGGCATGGGTACCACAGTCCCTCCGGTGGCGGCTACGATGACAAGAAGGACGATTCCTGTCTTCGATAGTAAGGATTATGCCATATGGGTGTACCATATGAGGAACCTCTTGGAGGAATGTGGTCTGGAGAACTATTGGAAGCCACAGGCGCAAATAACGAGATACAACCTAGCGAAGGATCGCAAGGCGTTGAGGGAGATCACGTTCACTCTATCGAATGAGCAAATGAAACTTATTATGAATGCTACAATGGCAAACAAAGCCTGGGAGACTCTACGCGATCACCATCAACAAGCATCCGCGTCCAACAGATTCCACCTGAAGGGACAATTATTTACTCTACGGATGAAGCCCAAGGAGAGCATTCAAGAATATGCCAACTGCGTCAATGATCTGACGAATCAGGTGAACTCACTTTCTATGCCGGCGGACCTCATCAGGGAGGAAGACAAGGTCCTGGCTCTTATACGAGGCCTCCCAGACACCTATAACGTGGTCGTATCTGCTATGCGGGAATCCGATAAGGTTTCGGACTATAAGCATATCATCACAAGCCTATTAAACGATGAATCGAGGCAGAACAATAGCGCAAACGAAGAATACGACAAGAAAGCATTTTACAGTGCGCATGGTCAAGGCAAAGGAAAGCCAAGTAAAGGACGAGGTCAACGAGATGGTCAACATGCCAAGTTCGGTGGTAAGTGCTTCTACTGTGATAAGCCTGGACATCGTATCCAAGACTGCAATCTAAAGAAGAAAGAAAAGAGAGACCAATGTGGTCAGGCAAATGTCGTGGACACCAACAATCAGAGTGGCGACGGGATGTTTTTCGTGGAGGCGGAGAGCTGCTAACATGCAAACGTAAGCACGAGCGCTAACGTGTGCAGCAAAGAAGTTTGGCTCATAGATTCCGGTACAACACAACATATGATAGTGCACCACAAATGGTTCTCTACGTACGAGAAGTTCGAGTATCCCGTACCCATCAAACTAGGCGATAACAATGTGATCTATGCTCAGGGCAAAGGAAATGTCAGAATATACTTGCACAGAAAAGTCAAAGAATCCTCAAGCACCTTTGCGGACATACTATATGCTCCGGATATAGGCAAAAATCTCTTCTCGATAGGACGAATGATGGCCCGAGGAGATAAAGGAGTAAACATACGCCTGAATGGAGTAACGGTAATTGATCTAAAGAACAATAAGAAATTAATGTATACGTCGAAAAGAGGAAATCTTTATGCAATTGACGGCATGCCAAATGGTACATCGGCACACTCCACAACGACAAACGATACCTGGCATATATGGCACGAATGGTTAGGACACATCGGCCAGACAAGCTTAGAACGGATGATGAGGAATAGCTCAGTGAAAGGATTGCCAAACTGTACATCTCTGAATTTCTTTTGCGATGACTGCACAGCGAATAAGGCTTCTCAAAGGTCTTTTCAGGAACAGACGAAACGAGTGAGTGGCATACTCGATCTTATACATACAGATATCTGCAGTCCCATGCGTACATCATCACATTCCGGGAAGAAGTATTTCATTACTTTCATAGATGACTACACTTGTAAGGCTCATGTATACTTCCTCTCAGCAAAGAGTGAAGCATTCGAAAAATTCAAAGAATTCAAGGCAAGCATGGAGAATGATACGAAATGTCGGATAGGGATACTATGCTCGGATAACAGGACAGAATATGTAAACAAGTCCTTCAAACAATTCTTAAAAGAGCATGGAATACGATATACTAGAACAGCTCCCTATACTCCGCAACAAAACAGCATGGTGGAATGATTCAATCAAACGATCATTGAAATGGCCCAAACAATGATGAATGCAGCTGGTTTACCGCAATCCTTCTGGGCCGAAGCATTGAATACGGCAGTATACATATGCAATCGATGCATTTCTCGAGCCTTAAGTAAAGAAAGTGACGTACAGTCTAAGGATGATAACCTTATACCTGAAGAACTGTGGAGCGGATCCAAGCCCGACATCTCACACTTACAGACATTCAGAAGCAAGGCTTACATATTGGATAAAGGTGGAAATAGAGGAAAATTCAAGTCTAAAGCAGATAAGCATATATTCCTTGGATACGATGGATCAGCATATAGGTTGTGGAATACGCAAAAGTGCAGTATAGTCATCTCTCGTGACATTCAGTTCAAAGAGAAAGTAAAGGAAATTTGCGTGGAAATTCCTATACCCGTAACCAATCCAACGGTGAGTGGAACTATACCAACGGCAAGTGGAACTATGCCAATGGTGAGCACAAAAACTACACTAACAATTCTGGCAACAACGGTACAACCTATGCCAATGAGATCAACAGCATAAGTACCTATGAGACCCCCTGAATCGAGAATTATGGAGATTGCAGATGATAACGAAGAAGAAGACATTCCTCTGAAGGGCAAGAAAAAGCGCAAGTCTGGGATGGACAACGAAGTCCAAGCAGATCTGAGAAGTTACTGGGACCCACCCAAGTCATCTCATTGCAAACAACATCACGTGAACTACACCTGCGAATGTGCTTACATAGTAACGACCAGTGAGCCGGCACACTACGACGAAGTCATTCATTCGAGTGATAAAAAGGAGTGGAAAAGGGCTATGGATGAGGAGTATAATTCACTCATCGAGAACGACACATGGGACTTGGTCCCTCTTCCGGCAAATTGGCAAGCCATAGGATCCCAATGGGTGTATAAAATCAAGCACGATAACAATGGCGGCATAGAGCATTACAAGGCCTGATTTGTGGCAAAGAGGTATTCACAAGACTTTGGGGTCAACTATGACGAGACCTTTTCCCTAGTATTCAAGTTTACTTCACTTAGAATACTTCTTGCAATCAGAGCCAAATATGACTATGAGATACATCAAATGGACATTAAGACAGCCTTTCTAAATGGAGATGTGGATATCGAACTATACATTCTTCAACCACAAAGATATGAACTCTACGACAATAAGAAGAAGTTAGTATGCAGACTATGCAAAGGCCTCTATGGCATAAAACAGGCAGTGAGGCTATGGAATCGAAAGATCGACAATTATCTTATAGAAGAGAACGGGTTCAAATGATGCGAAGCAGACCCATGCATATACACTCGTCATACATCCTCAGGAACGGTGTACCTGGGAATTTGGGTTGATGATATCATTCTGGTCGGAACGATAAATGAGATTAATGAAGTAAAGGTGGCACTATACAAGAAGTTCAAGATGACAGATTTGGGTAACGCGTCTTTCCTCTTGGGGATATCCATCATATGTAACAGGAGCGCGCATACTATACACCTAAGCCAAGAAGCCTACATTTAGACAATACTCGAGCGATTCGGCATGAGCGAGTATAAGCCAGTCGGAACACTGATGGAGACGTCTGTGAGACTAAAGAAGTCTGATACACTCGATGAGAACAACAAAGACATTCCCTATCGACAAGTGGTAGGATCCCTTATGTATCTGATGCTCGGGATGAGACCCGACCTATCATATGTAATCAACAAAGTGGCGCAATACACATCGTGCTACGACAACTCGCATTGAATGGCAATCAAGCGCATATTCAGATACATTAAAGGTACAAAGAGTTATATACTCAATTTGGGTGATAAAGGAGTTAAAAGATTAAGTGGGAGTACTGTTACTGTAAGCCTTTCCGGCGTGTGTGACGCTGATTGGGCTGGAGACTTGGATGACAGAAGGTCTACGACAGGATACTTCTTCTATCTCGATGATGGTGGAGCCATTTTGTGGCAAACTCGTAAGCAATCATCAGTGGCGACATCGTCTATACAAGCGGAATATCAAGCATTGTCAACGGCGACAAAGGAGGCCATCTGGCTTTGTGAACTACTAAAGGATCTGGGATTCACTCAAGGATCTACGACTATATGACAGGACAACCAATCCACCATTGCTTTGGCAAAGAATCCTATACATTATGCAAGGACCAAGCATATCGATATACAGCACCATTACATAAAAGAGTGCATTGAAAACGAGGCTATATGCCTGCTATACATCCCTACAGAGCAAATGGCAGCAGATTCGCTAACGAAGGCCCTTCCAAAGGCAAAGTTCAATTTTTGCATGCAAGGAATGGGTATAACGACGAGCGGCGAGCAAATGATAGTGAACGATGGGTAAAAATAAATATTACGGCAAAACAATGGGTAGAATGAGTGTTATGGCAAATATTTGTGACAGAAACCTATAACATTGCTCAGGATTTCCATTTTTCACTACTTCTTTTACCTATTTTCATGCTTATAAGCAGGGAATTTTGACCTTTTTAGGTCATCTAGACAGCATCCCATTGGTAATATTTTGTTTTGCTTAGCTTAGCTTGGCTATATCTCGTTGAGCGGGAGTGTTGAGATTACAGGTTACAACTCGATATAGTGTACTCGATATAGATAATTTGTGGCGCAGTGGCGTTGGGGTGACATCATCAATAATCACGTAAAAGTGCGTAACATTGGGTGATCAATAAAACATCGCTCTTCTCTCTCCATCCTTCCTATTCCTCCTAAGTTCACAACAAATGCCCACCATTTTCTTTCAAAAGTCCCAGGGCAGCCCATCCTCCCCTGGAGCTGTCCCATTCTTTGTATCCGACAGTACTTTCAGAATTTCATCCTCCTGAATAGGGTGTGTCAGATCTCCCAGCCCCTCAGCCATCAGTGGCGTCCACTCCTCCAAGAACTCTTCTATAGTCTGTCCATCCTCTCCTCCCTCCTCCTCGCTCCATAGGGTGCCCCATCTCTTCTGAAGCGAGCCCAGAATACTGTGCACCCCTGTCACCATTTCGCCATCCTCTCCTATGATTCCTTCCCATCTCTGCCTCACCTTGTGTACTCTCAGAAGCCTTGTGAGATACTTTGTGGGCCACTCTCCTTCCTCCAGCCCCTGCCACCTCAATCTTGCTACCATTCCTTGCACCTATCTCTCCTCTTCCTCCCTCAAGGCCGCCTTCAGCTCGTCGATTTCCATCCTCACCCTTGCCATTCTCCACCCTTCCTCCTCCTCATCACCCTTCTGTTTACCAGCAGACACCAGCAGGAGCCCTTCCAAATGATGCGAGACTTCCCTCATCTGCTTCCTCTGAAGTCTCCCCTTCACTCTCCCCACCTTCCCCCAGAACACCTGTGCAGTGGCCTTCAGCTTCAGCCACCAATCCCCTACCACTATACCCACCCTCCTCTAATTCGCTATATTATCTATCACCTCTACCTCCTATTGTTCCCACATCCTCTTGTCTTTCA
The DNA here is from genome assembly GCA_003951145.1 of Jimgerdemannia lactiflua. Taxonomy (NCBI): domain Eukaryota; kingdom Fungi; phylum Mucoromycota; class Endogonomycetes; order Endogonales; family Endogonaceae; genus Jimgerdemannia; species Jimgerdemannia lactiflua. The sequence goes on along the minus strand of RQIL01015198.1, from coordinate 2,951 downwards.
ACAGCGCACAATTAAGTCACCAATGTCCAGGCCCATCTCCACTTCCCCCAAATGTCTCCTGCCCTACCACCCCCCAGTGGTCTGACCAGGGGCACCACATAACCTCCAATTTCTTCCAGACATCCATCCCCCAGCACTCAGCCATGAGGATCCAATCAATCCACGTTCCAAGTCCATGTACCCAGTGAGTAAAGACTGTCTGATTCCCCCACTTCTGGCACCCTGCATCTCCCAGAGCACTCAATCTTTCCAACTCCTCTCATCTATCCAGCCCCCCACTTCTACCCATCCCCTCTAGTCCACCATCTGAGTGGTCCACTGTAGCATCTCTAACCATATTGAAGTCCCCACCCAGAATGTTGATTCCAGCCTCCACCAATGATCCACTGTCAAGCAATCCTTCTATCCAAGTTATTCTCACTCCTCTTTCAGCCGGATAGTAGCAAGAGCCCACCACTACTGGCCCCCACCCTGGTCTTGCCCTTATCCCCCATAGTAAGCAATCATCCCACCCACCAATATCTTGCAGTTCCTCCTTGCCTTTTCTTATCAGTATTCCCACCTTTCCTCTCCACTCCACTGCCCCTCCCCATTCCTTCGACTAGTTAAGCTTGTCCACCTCATCCTTACATCTCACATCCTGTAGTAGAAAGGCATCCGCTTCTGAGTCCTTAAGCCAAGCAAAGATATTTCGATATCTTCCTGAACCCCTCAGCCCATTGACATTTAGTGATAGAATATTAGTTGTACTGTTTATTTTGAAATATATGTGATGTGGACCCACCCTAGATCTCCATATCCTGATCCATCCGAGACAAATCCAAGTCCCTCTCAGCTTCCAGCTCCAACCTCTCCTTAGCCTCCAATGCCCCCAGAACCTCCTGAGCATCCTCTGTGTCCTTCTCCTCCATCATTGAGCGGTAGTCTGCACATGCCTCCTCCCACATTCCCAATCCATTCCAAGCATTCTACCCCTCAACTATCATCTGACATACCTCTACTTTCATCTCTGCCTCTCTAGCGGGATCCACCTCATACCCCTCATCCTCTAGCAATGCTGTCAAGTGCATCATCGTCAACTTTCCCACCACACTCACTCCATACAAAATGTCCAACCAATCCTTCTCACTCAGCAGTCGGAAGTCAATATCCCCCAGCTCTCCATCTGCCAACTCTGTCATCAATCTGCACAACTAGGGCCCCTCCCCCACATGCTCTCCTCCTGGGGTCATTGCTCTCTTCCCTACCATCTGAACTCTATCTAGGCCAGCACTAGCCTCTTTGTCCCACTCCTCATCAGATGCATCTACCAGACTTTCTCCAGACACCCCAACCACTTGGCCCCCCTGCACCGGTTCTGGGACACCAAATCAGACATTCTTCACACCCTTCATCACCATATCCTCCACCTCGTTTCCCTCACCTCCAGTGGCCCCTGCTGGTCTCTCATTCTCCTTTTTTCTGTCTGCATCACTCTCCGGCCTCCAGTCATCAAAGAAGATCTCCTCTTTGGTATTCGCTCTCCTCTTCTGGGGTGCATGTTCTGAGGACATGGACTCCTCGGGCCCCTTCTGCCCCCTCATCCCCCCAATGGTCATCCCTTCTCCTTTCTTTTTTTTCACCTACCCCTATCCTAGCAAGGAGTTCCTGTTGCTGCTTTCTTCTCTGAGCTCTTTTCCTTATCAGCTTATCAACTTGAATCTCCTTCCCATTAATTTCCACCATTATCGTAGCCTTTTCAAAGGCTTGCCAAGCTTTCTCCCTCTGCTCCACTGCTCCTTCCAACTCCCAGAGTGCTGTCAGCAGGTCCTCCTCCTCCTCCTCTGATCTCTTAACCCTAGATACCTTGTACTCAAAGGGTTCCCACTTCAGTACTCTGGGTCAATCACTCTCTTTTCCTGTCACCTCCTTTCCAGCAACTCTCAGCTGCACCTCCACATCCCCAGTGTGGAATGTTGTCCCTTCCCACATCTGAAACCCAATATCCACCACCTTGCCATAATCTCGCATCACCCTTCCAACTCTTTCCTTTGTCTCCTCCATTGACACTGTTGGGACTCTCTTGACCACCAGATGCACTACTCTCAGATCCCAATGCAGGTACCTCATTATCAGGACAGCAATCTCTCCAATCTGCATCCTCTTAGCCACTGCCACCACTACTTGCTCCTCCTTGATAAAGCCAACTTCCACTCCCTCCAGACCCTTCAAAAATTTCACTGACGCCATGTCCTTCAGCTGCTTGCTCAAGAGCACCAGCACTGCCCTAGCTATCACTGCTAGCCCCCAGAAGCTCATCATGACTGCGAATTCCGAAATAGATTTCTTGAGTAATGGTGCCACCACCAGCCCTGTCACACCATCTGCCAGGTCCCCCTTGTGCATCACCGACGATCCCTCAGCCACCCCCTTGGTTCGATCAGCAGTCACATCTCCTTTTTTTTTCAGATTGCCAGTCCTGCCACTATCAGCAGTCACACCATCTCTGCTAGCCCCACACTACCGGTCTTCTGCCCCTCTACTCTGGGCCTGGTACTCCCACTCCCTCCATTCTTCCCCTTCGCCCCTCCAACTTGCTGCCATCCATCCTTGTCACCCCCTCCAGCCCCACTCTTCACCGCTGCTGCAAAGCTCTCTGGTCCCTCACTTCTCCCCTCTCCTCTAGCTCCTTGACCACCAACTGCACCGCTCCCAACAGTCGTCTTCCCAAAAGCCCCCATTCCCAGCCCATACCCTTCTTTTTTCTGCTGCCAATTGAATGCTACACCAAGTCTTGACCCAGTACACTAACCAGGAGGTTGAATTGCTGCCATTTCGCTAGTAGCTTTTTCCAATAAACTATTCAAAAGTGTGTGTAAAAGTGTGTGTAACGTGAATGGTAGTGGAAGAAGGTGGCAATTTGTAGTTGGGTTTGTTTTTAAACCTCATCCTTTTAAATTGTAATATTATTT
>RQIL01015187.1:0-10837 GCA_003951145.1 Jimgerdemannia lactiflua | reverse complement strand
TTATCTAATATCTAATCTTAGTAAAACCAAGATAGTCAAAGCCTAGTTTTCTCTATCCTGAACTATTCTTACTCTCTTCTCTTTACTAATAACAATATTCTTACTAAAGTCACTACTAGCTCCTTATATATAAATAATATAATATGTTGTGGCATGTATTTTGTATAACTATAAGCTTCAAGCACGGCTCAATGTACCACTTGATGAAGCGCGGACTATATATTGAGATGGGTTCACGGTGGTTATGAGCAATGGTCATGTGATTGGATTGTTCGAAATGTATGTTGATGTTGAATGTTGATGACATCAAAGGGTTGATGGCTCGGGTTGATGATAATGATGGCTCAGTTGTTTAGTGGTATAATAGATGGACTTTCCTAGCAGTGATTACTTGCTGTCTGAGGCAACAATTGCTTGGGTATGTGAGGCTCGAATATGCAGGTCGAATATCAATGTGCATGATGGTTGATAACTCTTGGCGGTTCATGGTGCAGTGGGTAAAGAAAATGGAGGACAACAGCTTGCTCGTCTATCTTGACTTGTTAACTTGATGACGTCGGGTGAATGGCAATGGGTGACAGCTGTACTGGCTTTCAAGCTAAGTATCCTTGGGTTCCTTGGGTCTTTAACACTTGAATATATGGGTCTCGAATCTCAAATGCAGATGCATGGGGGTCTTGTACTGAATGCAGAATCTGAATGGTGGTTGGACTGACAGGATCTTGGTGATGGTCTCCTTAACTTGGCAGCGGCAAGAGTAATTCTTTAACTCAAACTTCCGAGCAATCATTGCTCCAGGTCATTATCTTGTTCTCTGAATTATCTGGTCTCTTGGCAGCAGTCAGTCTTGAATGGTGGTTGGTTCTCTCAAAGTTCACGGCAGTCCTTGACGGTTTTCCTAGTGGTTTCTCAGCAGTCTTGAACAAGAGTTCTCCTTGGCTCTTGGAGTCTTTCCCAAAGTTCACACTCGAACTTAAGTTGATATTGCAAATCAATTGACTGAGGTTTATTCACTCTAAGAATGCGGGTTATTTATACAAGTTTGCTAGCTATAGGGGCATGGCTAAGGTATACTATGTTGTGGCAGGCATTTGCTATGCTATTGGCTTGCTAGCGGCAAAGAGCTTATTGTTCTTATGTTATCAGTAGCGACGGGTTACTTGCTGTGCGATTGGCTTGCCAGCGGCGAGGAGCTTTGGTGATTTATGTCATGAGGGTTAGGGTCTTGTGCCGCTGACAAGAAATGTTTGGGGTGGCTATCTGTTTATGGGGGGTTATTTGTAAGCACAGATCTGTACTTTAAAGAGTATAGTACCCTTCGCCAGTGGCAAACAAATCATCTTGCTGGATTGTGACTTCGTCATTCTGCTCTTCGAAAGGGGGAAGTACTGGCCAAGAGGTGAGGGGATAGAATAGTGGCCAATCATCTTCAACAACATTCTCCAACCCTTGAACAGCTTGGATGTGGACAGAGGATTGGTAAACTCTTTGCTGCTCTTCTTCTTCCTCAGAGGACTCATCAGTTTCTGTATCAGATGGGGCTGCTTTGAGAGTGGGGTCTTGGGGTTCTTCAACTTCCTCCTCTTCAAAGATGGGGACTTCTTGAGCCTCTTCTTGATTCGGCTCCCAAATGATGTGGTGCGAATTGAGGTTAACAGGGTGGTGGGTAGCAGGTGTTGCTCTAGCAGATACTTCCATAGTAATGGGTGGTCCTTCGAATATCTCCATAAGGCTCATGAGGTGGCCTTAGTGGTTGTCTCAGAGGGGGGTAGTATGGAAACCTGGCAAAGTGGGTTCGGTTTGTTGGCTTCCCACTGTGACGCGGTTGCTTCCAATGTAATCAGCTACTTCGGATTCCACCCAGTTGACTTCTTTAGTGGTGAGGCAGACAATATTCCTAGCAGTTACTCCTTATAAGTATGCGATGGTCTAGGAAACATGGCAGAAGATTTGGTGGATATGGAGGGCTCTCTTGATAAGCCGGCCGGTAGTTAACAATTCAGCAGCAAGGTCTTCTCAGTTCTTTTCTTGGGTCTCATTGTAGAGGTGGTGGCCAATCTCGTAGTCGTGCCAGAGAGTCATCTGGTCAGTTGTGTCCTTGAGCTGCTGAGTCATGATGTACCGGTAGTTGATAAAGTGTCCAAGGTCTTCAGTATAGAAGTTCAGATGGTCTATGGTATCCGGGCACCAGATGGCCTGCTTGATGGCATCAAAGACAATGGTCTTGAGACTTGGCAAAGGAGTAGAGCAGTGAGAGGTCTGGTTGGAATGGCGGGTAGGAGGCATTGTGTGTAGAGTACTTGTTCTTTGGTGGTGGTTCTTGAGGCTGAGGCTGGGTCCTTTAAATAATGTGGTCTTCATTTTGGTTCAGATCATCTTGTCTCTTTTTGGTATGATCACTTGATGGTTTTGGCTGGCCATGGGTTGTCATGCCATAATGTCATCTGATCCTAGTAGTTACAGAGTACTCCAAATTTGGACATGGTTGATTGTAGACATCACATCTGCCCCTTGCAAAATTAGAGTCGTCCTCGGCGATGAGAGTTACATAGAGTTGGGGGTCTTAACTATAGAGACAGACAGAATGCCAGTACATTTGTAAGGACTGGCCATCCTTGTCTAAGGCGAGGGCTCCCATAGTCGTGGCTGAGGGTTCGAACCTCTCGGAAATGGTTTTCCTGTAATCTGAGGCAATTTCTAGTAGTGACATCTATTATGCTGATGGGCTTGAGAAGTGAACCAATGCAATTGGCTTCTTGGGTTCAACTGAAGTGTCCGTCATTTTTCATCAGAGGTGACACAGATGAAGCAAGGGGGGTTGCTCAAATGCATTTTGCTTCCCTTGGGTAGTAGAGCCTTATGCGGTTGTGGTATATCTTGGTCTTGAGTAAGACTCCATCCATGGTCTTGAGTTGGTATGTGTGATTCGCGAAGACTTGGTGAATGAGATATGGTCCTTCCCATTTTGGTTCAAGCTTGGCACTCTAGTTTCCTTCTATGATAGTGCGGTATACTAGGACTTACTGTCTGATAAGCAGGGGATCCAAATCGGCTTTGTGGTCATAATACTTCTTTTGTCATTCTTGTGCTTTAGTGATAAATCCTTGTGCTTGTTGGCATACTTTGTGTAACCGGGTGATCTCTTCTGTGACTCGTCTCATCAAATCTGGCTGGACTGGTTTGGCAGAATCTTGTACTTCTTGGCCATACACTAGATAGAAAGGGGTCTGTTGAGTAGCGGCTGCCTTGGAGGTGTGGATGCTGAATAAAATGGCTGGCAGATAGATGTCCCAGTTCAGTTGATCTCCGGTCCTGCTGAGACCTCACTTAATGGTCTGGTTCATTCGTTCTGTGAGTCCATTTGCCTGGGGGTGGTAAGCCATTGTTGGTCATAGCTTGATCTTGAAGCTGCTTGCAAAGGTCTTCATGGCTTTGTTGACAAACTCGTGGCCTTGGTCTGTGATAATTTCTTTGGGGACACCATGACGGCTGAAGACTTCATCATATAGGATCCCAATAATTGTCTGGGCATCGGCAGTTTCAATGGCAAAGACTTCTGGCCATTTCATCAAGTGGTCTTCGATAGTAAGAATATAGCGTCTTCCTCGGCTGGTTACTGGCAGGGGTCCGATGATGTCTATTCCCAGTCTTTGAAAGGCTCTGGCTGGTGCTGCGATTGGCATTAATGGTGCTTGATTGGTGGGTTTCTGTCGGTATCTTTGGCAGGTATCGCATTGTTGGATATGTGCTGAAATTTGTTTCCTTATCTTGGGCCACCAGTATCGCTTCTTGATTCTTGCAATAGTGGTGCCAATTCCTCGGTATGCATTCTGGTCATGATTTGTTATCAAGATTTTTGGTACTTCGTCTTCTCTTGGGACTCAGGTGTATCAATCTCCTTCTACTCTCCAAAGTTCGCCATCACCTTCTTGAAATTTCTTGAGATTCCTTTGGGTGAACAGCTTATGGGCAGGCTGAATTCCTTTCTTGAAGCTCCTATGGTTCAGGCTCCAGGTGAGGGCAAGGCATAGATCTTGGTTCATTTGGGCAAGCAGGAAGTAGCCTTCTCTCATGGGGGCTCCTTCCCTTCTTATTGAGTTCGGGGGATTCTTGACAGGGTATCGACATTGGAATTCTTGGCACCTTTCTTGTAGACGATGGTGAACTGGTATTCTTATAAGGACATTATCCATCTTGCAAAGATTCCTGAGGGCTCTGGTTTCTTGAACAACCATTGTAGGGCTTGATGGTCTGTAATGAGGGCGAATCTCTTTCCTAAGAAGTGGTGGTGGAAGTGGTCTACTGCCTATACTACTGCCAGGCATTCCAACTTGGTGGCTCCATAGTTTGCCTGTGATTCATTTGTGGCCTTGCTAGCATATTCGATAACATGCTCTCTCTTGTGGTCATCTTGCTGTGACAGGATTGATCCAAGTCCTAGGGCTGAGGCATCAGTTGCCAAGATGAAGGGTTTGTTGAAATCTGGTTGCACCAGAACTGGGGCTTCTGTGAGAGCCTTTTTGAGCAGATCAAAAGACTTTTGCTGGTCTTCCTTCCAGTAGAATGGCTGGTCCTTCTTGGAGATGTTTCTAAGAGGTGCTGCCTTGTCTAAGAATCTTGGGATAAATTGCCGGTAGTAGGATGCTAATATGAGAAAGGATAGGGTCTCCTTAGGTGAGGTGGGGGTCAGGTAGTTTGTGACTTTCTCCACCTTGTGGGGGTCAGCATGCATGCCTTGAGCTGAGACAACATATCCCAAATATTCAACTTGGTATTTTCCAAAGAAGCACTTCTTGGCGTTGAGTCTGAGTCCTGAGCTTTGGATGGTGTTGAATACTTCACAGAGGTCTTGCAAATGCTGCTTGAATGTCTCGGAGTAGATAATTACATCATCCATGTAGATTAGCACATTTCTCCTGATGAGGTCCTGGTAGACATGGTTCATCATTTGTTGGAATGAGGCTGGGGCATTGCAGAGTCCAAATGGCATTCGAAGGTATTCATACTGTCCTCGTCTACTGATGAAGGCCGTTTTGCAGATATCTTCCTGGGCAATGGGGATCACTTGGAATCCTTGGAACTGGTCAGTGGTGGTCATATACTTGGCTTTTCCGAGGGCATTGAGGAGGTCATCGATTCTTGGCAGGGGGTAGGCATCTTCTGTAGTAACTTTGTTGAGTTTTCTGAAGTCCACGACTAATCTCCATCCTCCTTTCTTTGGCACGATAATTGCTGATGAAGCCCAGGGGCTTGATGAGGGTCTGATAACTCCATTTTGTAGCATTTCATCTATGTGTTATTGTTCGAATTCGATCAAGTGGTGTGGTGTTCGGTAGGGGCATTGTCGGATTGGTTTCACGTCTCCAGTATGTATAGGGTGCTCTCCATATTGGTATGGTGGGAAGTTATTGTATGTGGTGGTAAATATATCCTTGTACTCTTCTATTAACTCCTGTATCTGCTGTTGTTGTTCCTTGGTTAGAGTTGTCTCGATGTCGACAGCTTTAATTGCTGAGCTCACTGAGTCTTCCTCTCTGGTACCATCAGTCTCACTGGAGAGGGCTTGCCATTTCCCAAAAACTCATAGACCTCTTTCTCGTAGGTATCTATCAGTGGTTCGAAATATCCCAGTATTGTTCCTTTGGGGATGGTGATTACCTTGAAGCCCATGTTTCTGATAGGGATGTGGATTGGCGACATCTGGTCATGAATTTGTTCCTCGGCCAGGAGCAGGTGATACTTCTCTCGAAGTTCCATTGATGGTTCAAAAATCAGGTTGTCAGCTTCCACTGGGAGGTGCATGTCAAGGCCTTGTTGCTGATATGGCTGGAGGATGATTTCCTCTCTTGCTCGGATGGGGTGGCAGATGTGGGGCCTCATTTACCTAAACTGGGCAACTCTTGCTACATGGACCTCAATGGGTGGCACCAGATGATCTCTGTTTGTACTTCCGAATCCTCCTTGTCCTCTCTCGGTACTGTCCAGCTACTTTACCTCTTGAATGGTGGGCTGTGAAGTCTTGATGAAAAGAATCTAACAGATGGCCTTCAGGGGGTTGAAACATCGGTGATTCCTTCCATGATTGCAGATGATGACCTTCAGGGATCCTCGGTAGTCTTGGTCAATAACTCCTCCTTCGGTAGTGATTCCTTCAGCTGCTAAAGATGATCTTGATGCTAGTTGTCTGCAGAATAGCAAGTGCAATTTGAAGATCGAAGGTCTTGGTGCTTCTGGGTCAGATTGTTGTTTGATACAGGAGACAGAGATCATATCCAACTGATCCTTCAGTTTGTGCAAGGGGAGGCTGTGCCCATGGTGAGAGTAGCTTAACTTGAACAACCAGGTGGGTCTTGAGGAAAGGCTCTCCAGCAGCTGCAATCACGGGTGAGAACTCCATCTGTTCTGGCTTGAAGAATGGCCAATGCGCTCCTGTCTTTGGGTTTCTTGTATAGTTGAACCCAGTCTTTCCAAGGGGGTCCAGGGCTTCCATGAGGGTGAAGGCGAGGTTGACTCCTTCTTTTCCTTAGTGTGGGCGGCAGTACCAGTAGATAATAGCAAGAACTTCCAGAGGTAGGTCCCAAATAGTGGTCTTGCTTTTGGCTTTGCAGTCTCCTTCATGGTCGATTTTCTTGCACTTCCGGCAGGCCCAATGAATTCGAGATTCTTGTAAGGTGGGATCCTTTCTCTTGACTCGACTTCTGTGGACATCTTCACTGAGGTGAACACTTCGATATTCACACCAGTAGCAGGTGAAGGTCTTCCCACAATCACAGTGCCCCTTCTTGACAAAGCCTTCATTCCATTCCTTGACTTCCTTGCTGGTGGGGTACCTCTTCCGATACTTATCATAGGTTGGCAGGGTGATTTGGAGGGTGTGGGTGATGGTATAGGAGCTATTGCTGTCCCTTTTGATAGTGAGAGTCTCCATAGGCTGGCGGGAGAGAACCTTTTGCTGTTCTTGGTAAGTCTTCTTGAAAGTCTTCAGGGGTGGAGGCTGAACTCGGCTGTGGACTGGTGCTCATTTCATTTCATCTTTATCGATAATTGTTGGCATCAGAATCTTCTTGAGGTCGAGGACTTGGCAGACATTGCAGTTGTCTCTTGGTGAATAGAAGCATTTGAAATGCTTGCATATGCCTAGGCAGAAGGCTCATGAAATTCGGTTTTCTATCAGTGGGGGTGGTGGTTGCATAGATGGTCCTACAAAATTAAGTGCTGCTCTTTCATTGTTGGCTCTGTCGATGCTTTCAGCTAGACCTTCGATGTCAATGACTCCAACAAAGGATTCTTCAGACTCGCTATCTTGATCTCTAGAAGCATTGAAGTCACTTCCCATTTCTTACAGAAAATTTGCTTCACTCTCATCTTCATCCTCGGTAGTGGTGGGTGTGTCACCATGTCCATGCCATTCTGTCTCAGGGGCTGAACTTGCTTTTCTTGATGATGCTCTTGACTCAATGGGTACCTTGTGCTTTTGTCCATGGATGGTATAGACTAGGAGCTGTTTTCTGATGTCTACATTGGCTCCAACCTGGTGCATCCAATCTGTTCCCAAGATCAGGTCATAGGAGGTTGCAGGAGTCACAACAGCTTGGGGTACATTGAGGCAGGCTTTCCCAACTTGAATAGGGATATCTCGTACAAGTCCAAGGGGGTAGATGCTGATCCATTGGCCATAATGACTCTTGCTTTGGTTCCTTCATCAATTCCCCAACCGATTCTCTCCAACATCCTTTGAGTAATGATGCAGACTGCTGCTCCAGTGTCAATGAGAATTCAGGCATTTTCTCCATGCACTTTTCCACTCGCAAGTCTGGTGGATTGATGATCATGTCATCGGCTTTCATGCACCGCATGAATGGTGCTGGGTTCTTGCATATGTGGTCCTTGGACAGGAAGTCTCTTGGTATCTTCCTTGGCTTCCTTCAGGAATTTTCACCTAACTTCTGGGGCATTCTTGAGGACTTGCTCGACAGTGAGGCCTGCATTCTGTTGATGAATCTGGTCCCAAAGTGAGGCTGCTGCGTGAGGTTTGCTGCTCCTTCGATGTTTGGTTCCTTGAGGGTGAGGTCTTTCATTCCTGATGGGCATCTCGTCTGCTGAGGACTCCATACTCATGTGCTCATCTTCTTCAAGATCGGGCAAGGAAGTGGTCCTTGATGCTCTTAATGGTCCAGCCTCGGGCTCAGGGGTGTCTCTTCTGACTCGCTTGTCATTTTCCAGTGAGGTGTCCGAGGAGGAATGGCCATGCCTTGGGTGCTTGCCTATAGATACTGTTACTGGCAGTGGTGGGGGTGGGATCCTTGGTAGTCTTCCTCGTCCTCTGGTCTGTGCGGGGGCAGCATCCCAAGTTACCTTAGATGGGAAGGCTTTATAGTATGGATAGGTATCATCTTGTCAGTGAAGCCAGGCTGCTTCTTCTTCCATTTCCCATGTCTCTCCATCTGTCTGAATGAGGTTGACATTTCTATCATTGGACTGAGTGGCTTGCTTCCTTGGGCAGTGCCTCTGGATGTGGCCTTGATTTCCGCAGTAAAAACAGGTAGAGACATGGGGACCAGTGGAAGCTGAGCCTACAGTTGCAGCTGGTGGTGCCTGGGAAGAGCTCCTGTTATCTTGTTGTCGATAGTCCAGCCTATTGTCATGATGGTAATCTTGTTGTCTTCCTCCTTGGTTCTTCAGCTGTTCCACTGCAATGGCTAGGTCCCTCATTTGTTTCGTGAGCATGGTCATTGGGTCTTCTTGTGCTCTTGGTGGCTGCTGCTGTTGTGGTTGACTGAATTGGACTTGGGTCGAGGGTAGGGGTCTGCTCTCAAGATTGGCTAGCCGGGCCCTGAGGAATGCATTCTCTTGTTCTGCTGTGGTAGATCCTTGAGATCTTGGGGGTTCAGCTCTAGCTGGCTCTCGGTGGTCTTGCTGGGCTGGTCTGTAGTCTACTTCCCAACATCCTTGTGCTCCAGCAACTTGTTGCTCAATACTTGATAACCCATCCTAATGACTTGCCTTCTGAGTTCTGGGTATAGGCCATTGAGGAAGGTGGTGGATGCCAATGCCAGTTGGACTGCAGGCTGGAGGTTTGCCTTGATCATCTGCACTTGAATCCAATGGTAGAAACTCTTTGGGGTTTCATTGACAGCTTGGGTCATGTAGGTCAGAGCTTCTTGTGCCTCTTGTTGGTGTTCAAGACCATTGAACTGGACACAGAGCCAGTCTTTGTGGATGGTGTATCTTTGCACATGGTTTCCATTTGCCACAAGGTGAGCAAGGTGTTCCGCCCTGAAGATTTCTCCTCCATTTTGTTTAGCTTGGTTGTATCTCTGGAGGGCTGGGCCTCTCAAAAGTGATGCTACAATACTGAGTTTCCTTTCTGCATTCCATCGCTTGGCAGCTGCTTGTACTTCGATTTCTCCGATAAACTCCTCGATGTCTTCATCATCTGCACCATAGAACTTCTGTAAGTAGCTTATGTCTGGCTCATCTTCACTGTTCTCACTGTCTGATGCTGGTTCAGGGGTAGCATTCCTTGGTGGTCCTTGTGGGAGAGGGGAAGGTGCTTGATATACAGGGGGTACAGGCAGAGGGCAGTGTCTTGGTGGTGTAGGGGATCTGGGTCTGTTGATTAAGGCCAGAGTATAGGCTCTTGAAGGTGGTGATCTCCTAAGTGACTGGGGTGGCTATCAAATGCTGAGGCTCTGAGGGAAGTGTCGTTCCTTGTCTCTTGTAGATAGTAGCAGGGTGTGAGTGACCAAGGTGCAGTGGTCCGAGTAATTGAAGGACCTAGGGGGCTGATATAACTGGTGTTGAACTCGTCTGCCCCTTGCTGTTGTGAAGTAGTGAGGTCTGGTTCATCTTGCTGGTTGCTGCATATATAATAGTGTGGATTGAACTCATCTTCTGAGTATGGATGATAGTCTTCTTCTCCTTCGGATGTCTTGAAGTAGACTCGGTCTAAAGGGGTGGCTCAATTGACAGCTATAGTGATGTAGTCACTTTGGTCAGAGTTCTTCCTATAGATTCAGGTCTGATACTCTTCAGGAAGGTCTTCTTCTAGGTCTTGGAGCTGAAGGGGTTCTGGCTGTCCTCTGAGTTGTCTTCTCTCCCTGGAGGTCAAGCCGTAGTCTGGGTCACTTCTGTCCTCAGATTCAGTCCTCTGGCTGCTATTCTTGAGTAAGGTCTTGACTACTGTTCTGACAATAGTATGGGCCTTCTTTTCTGCTGAAGAGGGCTGTCTCTGAACTTGTTGCTGGCTGCTAGGTTCTCCTGGAGTCTCCAATGTAGATGGCTACTGGGTTCTTGAGCCAAAAGGTCAAGTCTTTAGAAAACTATTCCCAGTTGAGCCCCCAAAATGTGGTGTGCGTTTTGTATAACTATAAGCTTCAAGCACAGCTCAATGTGCCACTTAATGAAGCACAAACTATATATTGAGATGGGTTCGTAGCAGTTATGAGCAATAATCACATGATCGGATCATTCGAAATGTATGTTGATGTCGGATGTTGGTGACATCGAAGGGTTGATGGCTCGGGTCGATGATAATGATGGCTCAGTTGTTTAGTGGTATAATAGATGGACATTCCTAGTAGCGATTACTTGCTGTCTGAGGCAACGATTGCTTGGGTATGTGAGGCTCGAATATGCGGGTCGATTATTAATGTGTGTGATGGTCGATAACTCTTGGTGGTTCATGGCACAGCGGGTAAAGAAAATGGAGGTTGATGGCTCACTCATCCATCTTGACTTGTTAACTTGACGATGTCGAGTGAATGGCGATGGGTGACGGCTGTACTGGCTTTCAAGCTAAGTATCCTTGGGTTCCTTGGGTCTTTAACCCTTAGAC